>PVLC010042802.1:0-12803 GCA_004027655.1 Graphiurus murinus | reverse complement strand
ATTAGAAACTTTCTCCCCTTGTTGTTTATCAAAACATGATTATTCCTTGTGCTATATTTTCTTTTTAATTCTTGGGGGACAACTCCATATAGTCTCTTCTTAAATGCCTGGCATTAGGGTTTGTAGTACTGCCTCAGTTCAGGCACCCACGAATAATAAAGAATATAAGTTACTTACACACACACACACACACACACACACACACACACTTACACAAATGAGAGAGTATCCCAAATGAAAGCAAGCTAGTTATTGGGTAGGGCGATCCAGCTAATCTGAACATCTTCATGAGGAATTTGAACATTGAGTATAACCTGGGAGAAAACTGCTAGTACCTTTTAGGAATTAATTGTTCCAAGGGCAACAACATTCTACTTACTGCCTTTAGGATGAGAAGAGAGGCACAGATTGGCTGGTATTTGAGCCCTTTGCTTATTTCCCCAAGACAGGTGAACTGTTAGTGAAAGAGATCCAAGACCAGAGCCGAAGGCCCAGGCAACACGGACTGGTGGATCAGAAGCAGCCGGGCTCGTGTGTATTCGCTGTCTCTGTCTCTGCCTCGGTGTGTGTGCACTTAGGTATTATGTGTACATGCACATAATCAGAAGTGAGTCCAGCCGGGCGTGGTGGTGCACGCTTGTAATCCCAGCATTTGGGAGGCTGAGACCGGAGGATCCGGGTTCGCGGCCAGCCTCAGCTACCTAGTGAGGCACTCCGCAACTTAGTGAGACTCGGTTTCAAAATAAAGAATAAAAAAATAGGGCTGGGGGTGTAGCTCGGAGGTAGAATGCCCCTGAGTTCAATCCCCAGTACCGCAAAAAAAAAGAAGTGAGTCCATTCCATGTTGATTCAGCAATTCATGGTCAGCAGGAATCAATATATTAGACTATATCTGCCTGACCGCTGCTGGAGTCACTGGGCGCCATTGGTCTGTCTGAAAATGTGTGTGCTTGAATCACAAAAGTGATACACTGTACAGTTGCTTTCCTCTTCTGCTTCTAAAAGTAAGTTTAGGGACATTGAAGAGAAGCTGCCCCTTGAGTTAAGTGTCCCTGTTCAGTCTTGTCTTCTTTCTTTCTTTCTTTCTTTCTTTCTTTCTTTCTTTTTTTCTTTCTTTCTTTCTTTTGTCCTTCCTTCCTTCATTCTTTCCTTCCTTTTCTTCTTCTTTTTCTTCTTCTTCTTCTTCTTCTTCTTCTTCTTCTTCTTCTTCTTCTTTCTTTCTCTCTCTCTCTCTGTCTCTCTTTTGTGTGGTATTGGGGATTAAAGTGAAGGATATTCTATCTCTGAGCTATACCCTCAGCTCTATTTTATTTTGAAACAGGGTCTCCCCAAGTTGCAGAGGGCCTCACTAAGTTCCTGAGGCTAGCCTCAAAACTGCAATCTTCCTGTCTCAGCCTCCCCCTGTTTGGTATTTCAATGCCACCCTGACCACCTTTCCCCATGGAACTTACCATCTCCTATTGTATTGTTTATTCACCTGTCTCTATCCACCAGTCAATCATAAGCTCATAAGAGAGGGCAAGGGGACATCTGTCTTGCATGTTGCTTTGGCTCTTGGCACAGGGCCTGCCTTGTGTTAGATGCCCAATAATTATTTATTGAGGGAAGTAAACGTCATCATTCCAAATGTTACATAGGACATGCAAGGCATCTTGCAAATTTCCAGTGCTGTGTAGCTACATTATAATTATGATAATCTCCATTCAACTTATCTAATGAGAAAAACAACAATAAACAAACCACAGATTGCAAATGTAGCAGCCCAGGCCACCTGCCAACTCTGCGCGTTATCTAGTTTTGGGGTTTTGCATATCCATCTCAGCGTGAACTTGCTCGGTGTATTTTTAACAATGTGGGCTGCGGGTGCATAAACACGCTTGATGGTGGAGCACAGACCTGCACCCCCTGGCTAAACACACAAGCTTTCCCAATAGTGACAGATAGATAACCGCAACGCTGAAATGGTTTCACTAAGAAAGCTCCTCAAGGTTGTGAAATATAACTGAAATTCAAGCTCAAAGTAAAATAGGAGTCTACCAGAGGAAAAATACATTTTCCCTGCATTTGAAAAAAAAAAAGAGCCCCCCCCCATGATAGGACCATAATGATTCAATTTCTCTTGTACCAATCAGTATCAGCCGGTGAGATCCAGACCTGTTCCATGGAAATTTCAGCCTTAAGTCAAATATTATTTCAAAGTTAATGACAAAATCTATTTTTGCAGTGGTCTTGTTTAAAATATTTCCCCTTAATACTCTTGAAATGCTGTAATTGAAAGCAGTTATTTGAGATGCCAGTCCATACCTCTTTAATTATGTCCTGTGCCATCTGTTTCCAATGAAAGGGCCATATCTGTTTGCAGTTACCAATCTTATGAAAAACAGGCTTGTCCCGAAATAGATTGGAACTAAAACCAGAAAGCATTTCTTTCAGAGGCACCCTTTCAAGCCAATTAACTTTAATCATTATAGAAATGTTTATTTCCCATCTTAGTCTCTCTTCACATGTAAATTCCTTCAGGGGAAAAGATCTCTTTTTGTGACTGTTTGAATAGTTCCAATTTGGATTAATCAGAACCTGCTGGCCTGTTTATGTTCCAATTGTGAATGCTGGCAGCTTTCTTGATGAAGGAGGCCCACGTTCCCTGCAGAGAGCTGGTTCTGAGGCACAAGCAACACACACCTACCGGGCAGCGGGCAGCGAGTTAGCGGTGAGGGTCTGCGGCCCCCGGCTTGCCCCGCTCTGCCCTCTAGGGTGAGGATGGAGGAAAGGACTCGTGGACCAGACACCAGGACTGCTAAGCTGCAGGGGTAGGATGTCACTCCCGTAGAAGCCTTGGGAAGAGCTGGTGGCTGTCAGCAGCAGCATCGGGGTGGTGACTTGGAAGTGACATCCTACCAGGGACAGTGTCTTTTCTGAGTCGCCTCTGTTCTTCAGGGAAATTTTCAACCCGCAGTTCAAAAGAAGTGATTTATGGCAAACTTGGTGGCCTTGATTAAGTAGCTTACTTCATTCGTTCGCTCATTCATTTAGAATGGAAGTTCCTGAAGGGCAGGGACTTGGGTTTTTTTGTTTTGTTCTCTAACGTTTTATACGTGGAAGTATCCTAAATACCATGACAAATGTTTAGCACAAATAGACGCTCAGTGAATATATGCTGAATTTATTCACTGTTCTAGGCCCTGGGGAAGCATTAATGTAAGACATCCATGGTCTCTGCTTGTAGGAGACTTTCATTCAATATGATCGTCATCTTGGACTTGAAAACAAAACAGTCAAAAGACAAGGAGTATTGACAGCAAACATCTGGAGATAGAATGAGAGTGAGGACTGTGTCTTTTTCATCTCCGTGCCTCGATGCAAAGTGTCTGGTGCAGGCTCGGTGCTTAATAAATATTTGATTAATTTAACTCAGCAAGTGTGTGCGCGCTGGCCACCATCTAAGAAACCTACCATTTACTGAGCTTTTAATAAATTCCATTTGCCGGGATGAATGTTTTACATGCATGAGTTCCTCTAATCCCCCAAACAAACAAACAAACAAACCCCTGTGAATTAGATATTAAATATCTCCAGTGTTCAGATGAGCAGGGGATGCTGACGGATGGAAAATCTCTTGCCGGAGCTGATTGGTTAGTAGACATCCACATTCGGTCTGAAACTCAGGACCGGCTTAGAGTTGACGCTCGTACACACTCCCTATCATCTCTTATCACTGGCAAAGCGTTCTTTAGGAAGGCCTGCCTCTAACACACCACACTTAGAGATTTCACGGCCACATATTTAAATACTGGAAACCACGTTATTATCATTAGAAAACTATAGTTCTCATCTCCATCTCTGCCTTGATGTTCCGGGCATTTTTTAACAACTGGGCTTTGAATAGCCCCTATATCTTTCAAGTTGGGTTTCCCAAAGCTTGCATGTCTGTGGTTTTTAGGTCTCCTGGGTTCCATCCAAGAGGTATATATTCTCTTTATCTCCCAAGAATCCTGACAGTACGTCCTGTATCTCCCCCCCCCCCTTTGGAGTGGAAATGTTACCCTAGCAGGTTGGATGGACTTGGCTGGGCTTGAAGTAAAGAAAAACCATCCACCTATCCCGGGCTCCCTTCATCTGATGGTTTATAAAGGAATGTAACCAAATCTCCGAGGCTTTCATAACTGAGGCCCATCTCAAACTTTCCAGAAATCAGCCAGGGATTCCTGTGGGAATATCAAATGAGAGGCAGGACAGGGAGGGCGCAGCACCAGGGAGCCTGGAGGGGCTGGTGGAGGGTTGGGAGGGAGGTCGAACATGTGCTGACTGTGTGCCTGTGACTCAGGCTGGGTCAGAGCCGACTCCTGAGTTAGGAACAAACCCAAAGCACTCACTGGGCCTTAGAACGGTTCCAAGCTGTTTGTCAACTGTTCATTTATCACTTGATACAACCAGTCGTCACCTCTCAGTCTTCAACTATCGTAGCTGTACCCAGAGAATGTCCTATTTATTTGTTTAGTGACACTGGGGATTGAACCCAGGGACGTTCTGCCTCTGAGCTACACCCCCCAGCCGCCCTATTTTTTTTTTTATTCTTTATTTTGAAACAGGGTTCTCACTAAGTTGTGGAGGGCCTCACTAAGTATCTGAGGCTGGCTGTGAACCTGGCTCCTCTGGTCTCAGCCTCCGAAGTACTGGGATTACAAGCGTGCGCCATCACGCCTGGCTTGATTTTTTTATTTTGAAGCAGAGTCTCACTAACTTGCTGAGGGACTTGCTGAGTTACCGAGGCTGTCCTTGAACTTGCGATCCTCTTGTCAGCCTCCCAAATACTGGGATTATAGGCATGTGCCACCACACACCCAGCAGAATGTCCCACTTAAATTTATTCAATTCACATGCTCACACTCAGGCACACACATGAGCTAGGACTTCCCTCAGAGAAAAGAAAAATGCCAGGGTGGGGCAGAAGCCAAGTTATTAAGATGAAAAGACTAAGAACAACATCATACAATCTAGCTGGGTGTGGTGGCGCATGCTTGTAATCCCAGCATTTGGGAGGCTGAGACCAGAGGATCCGGGTTCGAGGCCAGCCTCAGCTACCTAGTGAGGCACTCCGCAACTTAGTGAGACTCAGTTTCAAAATAAAGAATAAAGAAAAATAGGGCTGGGGGTATAGCTCGGAGGTAGAATGCCCCTGAGTTCAACCTCCAGTACCGCAAAAAAAAAAAAAAAAAAAAAAAAAAAAAAAAAAAAAAAAAAAAAAAAAAAAAAAAAAAAAAAAATCATACAATCTAGTACGACACCTAACACCACCACAATGATACCATCTATTTAGTATCTGCTGTGTGCCAAGCATGGTGCTAAGAAGCTTACAATTGACCTTGTCTGGTCTCTTTGAGATGAATGTTCTTGTCCTTATTGTACAGAGGAGAAAAGACTAAAGTTCTTAGGCTACAGAGCTAATAAGCAACAGAAACAAGTTAAAGCTCCTGATTGTAAAACCTCTGCTTTTTCTGAATTCATGCATGTAAGATGAACCATAGCAGGGAATGTGGTGCAGAAAACTGTGTTCTGTGAAGAAAGCAGGTTGCAAATACATAAAAGAGCCCCAAACCTTCATATTGGATCTAGAAATACTCTGGATCAAAATTTCATACTGGATCTAGAAGTATTCCTGGCCAAAAACTTCATATTGGATCTGGAATTACTCTGGGTCAAAAATTTCATACTGGATCTAGAAGTATTCCTAGCTAAAACCTTCATATTGGATCAAGAAATACTTCTGGTCAAAAACTTCATATAGGATCTAGAAATATTCCTGAGCTAGAAATTTTACCTAAGTTCTATTTTCTGCAACTTCGCTAAGTAATTTTATAGCGGTGTGAACACGGATTCACCTCTCTGGGCTTCGGTCGTGTGAATAAGGCCATCAACTTAAGGACAAGGGCTGAGCGCTGCTCTAGGATTTCAGAGGGAGGCTTCGCTATCTAATTCTCACCTTGCCCTTATCCCAGGGTTCTCTGGAGAAGGTGGGATTTGAGAGAGGCTAAGTACCAAGATGAACCAAGATGGTGGCAGGTCAGATGCAAGTTCCTTGGCTAAGCCATACTAGGACGTCTTGGGCTTTGAAGTCCCAATGGGCCTTCCTTCTCCTAGTCTATGTAGCATGATCGGATCTGCACGACATCTTCAAAGTTAACCTAAATAACCAGCCTCATGAATCAGGACAGTCAACCTGTTTCAGCCACCCAACTACAAAAGAACAGAGTCAAAAATGTGGCTCAAGCTGTTCTTCTGAATGGACCAAAGAAAAAGCAGGAGGTGGAGAGGAAACACGAGAAAAAAAAAGTAGTTTCTATCTTTCATGAGTGACTTCTAAGATCTGTCCTAGTCATAAAAGTGCATGAGTCCATGAAACGGCTGCCTTGAGCAGCCAGAGCGAACATTTAATGAATATCACTCACACTGAAACGTGCATCGAAATGTCAGTTACCTATAAAAAAGTACCAGGAGATTAAAAGTAGTTCTTACTCAGGAATAATAGGTATCAGAGAAGACAATGAGATAATACATTTAAAGGGCTAAAGACAAATAATTATAAGCCAGCATGGTGGTGCATGCTTGTAACATTAGTGCTTGAGAGGCTGAGACAGGAGGATTGAAGGTTCAAGGCCAGCCTCAGCAACTTAGTGAGGTCCTCTGCAACTTACTGAAGAACTTTTCAAATAACAAATAAAATAGTGCTGGGGGTGTACCTTAGAGGTAGAATGTCCCTGGGTCCAATCCCTAGTAACACCCCCCCCACACACACACCGCAATACACACAACAAATAATTATGAACTCGGGAGTTTTTATTCATCCAAATTATTGTGTAAGACAGAAGAAAGCCGGGTGTGGTGGTGCATGCTTGTAATCCCAGCATTTGGGAGGCTGAGACCGGAGGATCCGGGTTCGAGGCCAGCCTCAGCTACCTAGTGAGGCACTCCGCAACTTAGTGAGACCCAGTTTCAAAATAAAGAATAAAGAAAAATAGGGCTGGGGGTATAGCTCGGCGGTAGAATGCCCCTGAGTTCAATCCCCAGTACCACACACACAAAAAAAAAAAAAAGAAGGAGAGAAACACAATTTACCATGCACAGCTTCTCACTGAAATAATCAGTAAGTGATGTGCTTCAGGACCCACTCATTTTTTTAAAATTTATTACATATTACTGTGGATGGCTTTATTGTTTTTCCTTTCCGACACCACTTACTAATGTTATGTTATTTCTTTGTTTTTTTCATTGGTGCATTGTAATCATACATCTTTGTTAGGTACAAGCTGGTAGAGGCATACACATCTCTCATTTAACCCTTCCCCAATTCCTGCCCCACTCTTTCACCCTCCCTCTTTCTCAAGTTCAGTTTAGTGATTGACTTTGATATGTTTGTCAAAGTCTATCATGTGCATTAGGTTGTTTCCCTCCCCTGCCCCCATCACCCTCAGTTAAGCCCTTCTTTGCTCATCTAAGGTTTCTCCTTCTCCATCTAGAGTCCCTCTTAGGGACATACTCATTTTTAAGGAAAGGCAGCTCTCCTGACCCTCAGGCTCCTCCTCTCCTCTCCTTTCTGTTTTTGCTTTGCCTCAAACCTCAAGGTAGAATCCTGGTGCTCACTTGGAAGGAACCTGCCTTCACTTGGAAGGAACCTGCCTTCCTTAGACCCTATGGTAGAGATCTGGAGCCTCAGAGCTTCCTGTCAAAACAGCCCTGAGCTATTTACTAACTCAGAGTGAGTCTCTGTCCTTTGCCTGTTTTTCCAAGAGGAAAATAGTCACACCTCTCATCTCAAGAGGTAGCTGTTTGCAGGCAATGTAGGTGGAGCTTGGGCGTGTGAATGGGCAGAACCACACCCTGGGACAGGGGGTCCTAGGACAGGGGGATGGAGCCAGAACGAGAACTCCCCAGCCATGGTCTCCTGCGTGAAAGTCTAAGAAGTCCAAGAAATGTACACCTGAACCCAGCATTCCAGGTGGTTGGAAAAGTAAATTTGTGAAGAAGGGGCATAGAATGTTATGGATTTAACAGTTTGGGGGCTGTGTGTGTAACTGTCAAATATTTAGACACTTGGTAGGTAGGCCTCCATTTACATCTAATTCTATGCCCTGTGTATAATTAAGGGAAGACTGGAAGAAAAAGGAACCCGTAGGGAAAGCACAGAATGCAAGAAGCCACAGTGGGTATGGGAACTAACAAGCCATGCCAGTAAATTAATTAACGTGACAATAGAAAAAGCCTAATGACTAATTTCTGTGGGCTCAAAATGGCAAAAATGACACAAAATTAAAGAAACGTTTTTCAATGGGATATTACAGGGTTAGTATTCCATTATTTGGGAATAAGAGGCAAATACTTTACCATTAAAAACTTAAAGCTAATTATGCAGAATAGAAGAATAAAAAGTTTAGGGTAAGCACTAATGGAATAGAAATTCTAGAACTAACAGAAGAGAATCCAAGGGGAATATATTGAACTCTTTAATCCAGTGGAAAACTGAGCAAAGAAACACTGGCAAAAACAAAACAAAACAAAAAAACAAACCCACAAAGTAGGATAAAAGGAATAAATCCACATTTTAATAATTAAACAAATGCAAATGCAGTTAAATCACCTATTAGAAGTCAGAAAAAACAGTTTAAGTAAAATAAAGAATAAGATCCAGCTATCTGCTGCTTATAACTGAAATAAAGCCTTGCAATTTGAAAATAAAGTTATGAAAGAAGGATATATAGCATGTAAACTTTCATAAAAAAATTAAGTGTATTTTATAATGTTAATAACAGATAACATAGAATTTAGAGCATAGAGGCATTATGAATAAAGTAGAATATAATATAACAAAATAAGAGCAGTCAACTGAGAAGAAATAACAATCTCTATGTAATCACAAATCACAAATATCTACGCAACTAATAGCATTGTTCCCAATTCACAAAGAAAAGCCTGGCATGGGCCTGTCTCCCATCAAAAAAGACCAAAAGCAAAAAAAAAGCAAACATATTTGAACCACACATTATCAAATTGGATCTAATGTCTATATTTCTGTCTTTATAGAGATCATCTTCCTTCCTTGAATTAGAAAATATACATTTCCCTGATTGCTAAGAATGTTGAACATGTTTTCACATATTAACTGGCCTTTTGTTTTTCTTCTGTTGAGAAATGTCTGTTTAGTACAAATGTCCATTTGTTGGTTGAGTTGTTTGCTTTTTTGGCATTAAGTTTTTCCAAGTTTTTTTTTTTTTAATGTGGTCTGGATATTAATTTTTCACCAGAGGAATAGATAGCAAAGATTTTCTCCCATTCTGTAGGCTCTCTCTTCACACTTCAATTATTTATTTGGAAGATTTTTAATCCGGTGCCATAGCATTCATTGATTCTTGGTTTTATTTCCTGAGACTTTAGGAGTCTCATTAGAGAAGTCTCTGCCTGTGCCTGTATGTTGGAGACTTGGTCCCCTGTTTCCTTCTAGTAATTCCAAAGGTTCTGGCCTAACTTCTAGGCCACTGATTCATTCCAAGTTGACAGATGACTAGATAAGGGACATATGGTGTATACACACAATGGAGTTGTATTCAGCCATAAAGAAGAACAAAACTATGCCCTTTGCAGGAATGTGGATGGAATTGGAGAATGTGGTGCTAAGTGAGATTAGCCAGATTCAGAATATCAAGGGCCATGTGTTCCCTCTTACACGTGGAAGCTAGAGAGAGAAAAGGAAACAAAATGGTTCTCATGAAAACTAGGAGAGAGATCAGTAGAGTACTAGAAGAAAATCAGGGGAGGGAAGAGAGGGAAAGGGGATCTGTGGGCAAGAAAACAGACCAAATAATGTCGTGTGCATATATGAAGGCCCTGCTATGAATCTCAGTGTCCTGTGCAATTACAGGGCACAAATAAAATATTTTTTAATAAAAACAATACACAGAAGGTATTTTCAAGAATATAAAAATAAGCCACACAGCATAAAAATAAGTAAAAAATCAATAACTAAAGATACCTGATAGTAGTCCATGTGTATAAAATTTTAAAAAATACTTTTAAATAACTCATGTCTTAAAGGAAAAATCATAAAGAAAATAGAAATATAATAAATCATGATGAAAATACTAAATTTTACAATTTGTTCAAATATAGCTAGTGTGATACATGGAATCAAGTAAAAAAAAACCTTAACTCTTAGAAAAAGACAAAGATTAATAATATTTGAATGTAACAAAACTATAAAGAGTATCAAAAAAGAAAATAAATAGATGGGATTAACTTTATAAGATGGATCATACCTAAATAAAATAGCTAACATTTAATTTTACTTTAAGAAAAAAAGGAAATAGAGATGAATTCCTGGCCTTGCGATAAAATTCCTTATGTCCTAGAGTTATTACTTTTTAAAAAATCCCTCTAACATTCAAATGGACTTATGAAGATAATGAAATTGGCCACCCATTTTTAAAACTGCCTTTCCAATTTTAGTATGAATCGCCTCTCTGCCAACAAAAAAATGAAGCACTCCCTATTTTTGTTACTTACATTATTTTTACTTGTTTACGGTTTATAACACATGTGTTTTGTAACCAAAATTCCTCCTATTGTTAAATTTTGTTCTGTTTTTAAAAGGACTGGATACCCAGCAGTTTTAGTTGTGTTTAATTCCACCAGTCCACGGTTCTTGGCTTCTTTAAAAATCACTTATTTGGCTAACGTTGATTAGTGAGTGTGTAGCCAAGAAGTCCTCAGTAGACTCCACATTCCTTTGCTTTTCTTGTCTGGAGGGAACAGGCCTCCCCTATTTCCAGGAAAGGTCACGTGGCTGAGCTGATTCTACTTGGGTCTACCATTTGTGCCCATGGAACTGGAACTGGGTAAGCTGGTGCTTCATTGTGTTCTGGATTTTTTTTTCTTTCCTCCTTAAAGACTCACATTTTTTACCCAAATATAGGAAGCATATCCTTCTTATTATTTTTTAAGTTTGGCAAGTTAACAGGAATTTCAAAGTAAGTTTGTATCATTATTTTCTGGTATACAGGATCCCCTCTCAAGCTGTAGGCTTAATTCATTCTTCATTTTAGGAAAAAAAAAGTTTGGTGGGACATCTTGAAAGTGTCGAGGTTCCTGACTTCAGGGATAGTCCAGTTGCCTTTATCCACAATTATCTTCATTTTTCCTAAGGGTTGTCTCCCCAGTGGCTCAAATCTCTCGTCTGAGATAATTTTGATGTCTCCTTCATGCCGTCTGTCCAGTTTCTATCCATGTCTATCTCTTTCCGTGGTCTTTCTAACTTATTCATAAAATCTACCATGCTAGCTGGTCATGGTGGCACGCACCTTTAATCCCAGTTCTTGGGAGGTGGAGGATCACAAGTTCAAGGCCAGCCTCAGCAACTTAGTGAGGCCCTCAACAACTTAGTGAGACGCTGTTTCAAAATATAAAATAGAGCTGGGGGTGTAGCTCAGCAGTAGAATGCCCCTGGGTTCAATTCCTAGTACTACAAAACCAAAAAAAGACAGCAAAAAACAAAACAAAAAGCCTACAATGCTTTAATGTTATTTCAGTTTTCAACCTATTTCATTAGTTCTATAATTTCCTCTTTCACCTCTTTCTTTTGACTCATCCTATCTTTGGGTGCATGGTTTTACAAAGTTATTTTCTATCATGAAGTCCTATCTGGAAGTTTCTGGGTCAAGTTCAGAGCAGCAGGAATGCAGGTTTTCTCTCCCATGTTACCTAAAAATGAACAGCAATTATTTTTAAATCATAACTGTGTGTGTGTGTGTATGAGTGTGTGTGTGTGTGTGTGTGTGTGTGTGTGTGTGTGTGTGTGTATTTAGTGAAGGCAGATGTTACATGACTGAGATAGTTGATATGATCCTCGAGGTCAAGATGATAGACTTAACACTATTTTCATGTCTGTCTCAATCCTATGAAATTTTAAAAAATAATTTAATAAAACATTGTATTATCTGAATTCTATAGTCCTGTGTGTATCTATATGTAAAATTACCTGTTAAGGGGAAATTGTGCAACCCAATAATATTTCTCTTAACCCGGTTCCATTAGCTCATATCCATTCAATCCAGGTTGATCAGTTTAATTCAATTTAATCAGGTCAGACCAGCCTAGTTCAACCATTGTCCACCCTTTCCTTGGTCTGCTTTCCTATTAGTGTGAGAAAGTAAAACTCTATCCCCAGGCAATACTTTTCTATTGCCAGTGTTTTCTCCCATTCCCACCTACCACTAGGCTAGTCTTCTCCATTTCTCATCTCCTGAACCTTTGATCTCCTGGGTTTTGTGGCCCATCTCCTGCCACCTGCTTTAGATCACCCTTTGTTTTAACAACTTATTTGGACCAGTGTCTGTGTCCTGCCGATCTTAGTCCACTTCACCAATCTCCCAACATCTTAGACCCATTCAATTCTGATGACTCTCTGCCACTCAAAATAAGAGACACGCCAGCTAAAGACTAGTTCTAAAACCTTCACTAGGCTTCCCGACTTGCAGCTTGTCTTCCACAGGAGTGTGCAATGCACTAGGTTGAGATGGGGCATGGGGTGGCAGAAAAAGACCGTATGTACTTTGCACTAAAAAGACAATGATACCTCAACCTGTTCCCCACTGTGAGTAATTGTCCTCAATTACTTATACCCATAACTTCCACCAATCAGAGCCAGGAAGGCTAGCCTATTTTTATTTGTGTCAACTCAACTTCCAAAGAACACACCAGGAGAGCTAGCCACATAACTGAGGAGAAGCATCCGTCCAAAGTGTCTCAGAATAAATTGT
>PVLC010042801.1:0-12799 GCA_004027655.1 Graphiurus murinus | reverse complement strand
TGGGAGGTGGCGGGCCTGGTGGCAGGCTGGAGGGGGCAGCTGCACCCGAGAGGCCGCACAGTACATGCCGTCCCCGAGGGGCGGGCCACCCCAGCCCGTCTGCTGGCGCCTGCAGAGCCGTGAGCGCTCGCTGCTGTCGTTTCTAAAGGAGCCAGTCTGTGTACTCCGGCAGCCCGAGCAGGCGGAGATGAGACTTTAATGTCTCTCTGGCACTTAGGAGCCATGTGATACCAGGAAATTTAAGCCTCTGTTGGGACCCAGAGCAGGCGCCATGACAGGCGAGAGCTGTGTGGGGAAAGTGCTTCCTGCACCTGCCCAGAGAGGTCGGGGTCCTCAGCGCCGCCCTGCCCGTGAGTCTGGCTCTCTATGATAACCCACAACCTGAGGATCCCTGGGCTGAGGCCCCAGGAGCTGCGTGCACAGATGGCTCCTTCCTATGTAAGAGGCCCCAGAGGTGTCCGGGAGCCACAGGCAGGCCCCGGCCCCCAGCTGCGACTGGGCACAGAGCTCAGTAGCTAGTGCTGGCCTAGCACGTGCAAGGCCTGGGTCCCACCCCCAGCACAGCAGGGAGAAGACCGCCAGCCAGAAAGCAAGGGCACGCACAGCACAGCAACAGCATTCGGGGGATCCAGAGACCAGGCCGGGGCACGCGTGCGTGCGCATGTGCGTGCGTGCGCGTGTGTGTGCCCCACCTTGAAGCATGTCATTGTCCCCAGACTGTGTGTGTGTGTATGTGTGCACGTGTGCGTGCATGTGTCTGTGCATATGCCACCTTGAAATGTGTCATTGTCCCCAGACCGTGTGCGTGTATGTGTATGTGTGCACATGTGTGCGTGTATGTGTCTGTGTGTGTGCCACCTTGAAATATGTCATTGTCCCCAGACCGTGTGCGTGTATGTGTATGTGTGCACATGTGTGCGTGTATGTGTCTGTGTGTGTGCCACCTTGAAATGTGTCATTGTCCCCAGACCGTGTGCGTGTATGTGTATGTGTGCACATGTGTGCGTGTATGTGTCTGTGTGTGTGCCACCTCGAAATGTGTCATTGTCCCCAGACCAGAGCCTGCACGGCAGGCAGCCTATCCCGTGGTGGCTGCGGGCCCACTGCCCTCCCCAGCCCCGTCCCCACCCCTCCCACGGTGCAGACACCTACCGATAGCCAGCCGCTCCAGGCGCTTGCCATGCTCGGGCGGAATGGCGTACCTACGAGAGAAGGGAGGCACGTCAGAGGCAAGGTCCTGTGGCCAGCGTGTCTGAACGGGTCAGTGAGCGGGGGCAGTGCTGTGAGGGGCGGAGGCCACAGGAGGGGCCTCCTGCACCAGGACAGGCGGGTGAGGGGTCAGAACCACCAGGCCCCTGGCAACAGCACCATGGACAACCAGGAGCGGGGACACTTCTTGTTAAGCAGCATTAAACCTTGATGAGGACCAAACAGCAAAACATAAGATAAAAAGCACGGAATTGGAACTGCAGTGTGTGGGGGGAAGGGGGAGGCGGGGCTTGGAGTCTTGAACAGAAGGATCCTGGCCCAGCCTGTTCTCCAGGCCTGCACCATCCACCCAGCCCGGAGCCAGCAGGCAAGAGAAGCTTCAGGAAGGAGAAGTGTTCACTCGTCACCCACTTCATGGTTTATTTTTACACATTTCACATGTGAAAGACTCCTGAGGCTCCATCATCAATAAGCAAGATGTAAGGGGGAAGTTTGCAAACAAGACGCGGCGGGAGTGACACGCTGCTATTGCTGCGTGCACAGGCTGCGGCAGCCGCGGCTGCTGGGACTCTGCCCGGCAGGGACGGCGCGCACGCCAGCCCGGCCCCCAGCCTCACCAAAGCTAGACACGGACCGGGGCCTGGATGTATGCGGCTGTCGTGACTGGGGTCAGTGCAGGCCGGGGACAGCCACCCAGAGAGCCGTCAGCTCCAGCACTTGCAGCGCTGAAAGCAAGAGACGCCACTATCTCACATCCTGGTCCAGTGAGACCAGGGCCGAGTGTGGCCTGTCCCGCCACCCTCAGGACACAGGAAGTGAGACACAGGGAAGCCCCCGGGTGAGGATGCCAGCTCACCAGCCGCTGCCGCCCACGTCAACCAAGAAGCCGGGTGCTTTCCTGATAAATTGGAAGGGGTGGGTGTAGGAGATAAGGCAAACATCGTGTCGCCGCTAATCTAAATAAGACGCAGTAATTAATTTCTGGGCACATTCCTGGGCCCCTGCCTAAAGCAACCCAGGCACCTTTAACTCCATCATTCTTCCAGAAATTTCCATTGTCCACACAAAGTTGAGGTCATTCTTTCTGAAATGGCCTCTTATCTTTTATGTAAAGATGATAAAAGTTAATCCCACTCCAAAGCACGTTGGTGGGACGAGGGTCCCCCAAATGGGGAAATGAGATGTTCCGGGTCTTCTGGGAAGACGCCAGAGGACGGGAAGGAGCTAATTTATGGCTCCGCAGCTGCAATGATTAATGCAATATCCCCGGCCCACAATGCTGCTTTCACTTAATTACCGCCTGTAATTGGGAGTTGTAAAGATAAGATTAATTGAATCTGGTGGATGTTAAAAGTTTAATACTTTGGAACGTGGCTCTTCTGTTATCGGGAAGTACAGGCTGCAGGATGCGGCGGAGTGTTCAGAAGCATGGCCCCTGGGGAGATTAAAAAGGCTCTTGGACAGGAAGCAGGGCGGCCTCGGCAGCTTGGGGACTCCAAGCCTCGGCGCTCAAGGCCCAGGTGCGCACCGCACCTCCCACTAGCCGGAACGGCCCAGCCACAGCCTCAGGGTGCTGAGGGCCCTGGCAAGCAGAGGAGGACTGGGGTTCTGGGTAACACAGTGCTGGTGGCCACCCAGAGGGGGCATCAAAGTACACCACACACACCTGCACTGTTGGGGGTCCGGGCAGAGCAGGTGATGCGGGCAGAGTGGGGCGGACATTCCCATGGGGTGACCCCCCCCCCACCCTGGGCCCCAAGACCTTGAATGGAGGCTCTCCTCACAGCCCACGCTGGCCACCAGGCCAGGATCCCTGGCACGTGGTCTGGCTCTGGGGTAAACAAGGGGCGTGTGGCCACTGTGTGGAGATGTGGCTCACTCGCTCACCCTGGGCAGCAGAAGATCAGTCAGCCACCGGTACGTGGGCAGCGCTGCGCTCGCTGGTCACCAACACGGAGGCAGTCTGTCCCTGAGATCTGGGTCCCCTCACGTGCTCAAACTCAGAATCCCCCCTCACATGCTCAAAACCCACCCGGCGTGGCTGCTCTCGACCCTGGCGGCCTCTTTCTGAACCAGGCAGTTGCTTGGACACATGGCCTCCCTAGGTCTCCTGCCCAGACCAGGGGCTCGTCCCTGAGGGCCCTGGACAGTGGACAGTCCCTCCTCCAGCTCTGGGCCACCCTGCAAGCTGCTCGGGGCCCTGGAGAGTGGCTCTAAATCACAGCCTCCCAGGACAAGCCACATGACTCCTGGAACTGTCATCTCAGTCCCCTCCCCTGGCCACTCACCTTTTTTTTTTTTTTTTGGAGCTGGGGATTGAAATCTAGGACATTCAACCTCTGAGCTACATCCCCATCCCTTTTTATTTTGAAACAGTGTCTCGCTAAGTTGTGGAGTCTGTCCTGGAACCTGTGATCCTCCCAGCTCAGCCTCCCAAGTGCCGGGATTCCAGATGGGCGCCACCATGCCCAGCCCTGTCTCTGTATTTACAAGTCCTCCAGTCTGCCCCTCCCCTCCCCTCCTCTGCCTTCTCAGTTTCTGTGCAGAGCATTTCTGGAAGACGCTGAACTAGGAGCGGGTGAAGAACTCGGTTCTGTGCCTCTCCGGCATTCCAGGTGACCTGCGCTGGCCTGTAGGTGTGATGGACTCCGTCACTGAGTCCAACATCACAGTGTGGTCTGGGGCTGAGGAGACACGTCCCCACATCACTGGCTAGATATCCCAGAGAGAGCGCTAGGCTTCTGTGAGAAATGCAACATTCTTAGATTAGCTGCCAGCGCCAGGCATGTGGCACCCCAGGAAAGAGACAGGTCCAGACGCGGTTGCTGGAGACCTGAGATGGAGCCGGGTGGTGAGCAGCCCAGAAGGCGTGCCTGTGGGGGTGCGAGGATGGGCTCTGGACAGAAGGTTCCAGAAGGAGGTAGCATCCTGTGTCTGAGAGGTACGGGCCAGTGGTCTGGGTAAGGTGGACTGTCCCAGCTCTCCAACCTAGGAGCCGCACCAGGCCTCTCCTCCTCTACTCTGAGGCATGGCGCACAGGGAATGTGGCCCCCCGATTACTGCTCCCCGAAAGGGCATGGCCAAAACCCACGGACCTGCAGACGGGTCGAGAGCTGAGGGGCCGCTCCAGGGAAGCCGAGCCCACAGCAGCACCACAGTCCAGCCCAAGCCGCAGCCTGACCGCCTGAGGGGCTGGGACGTGCGGGGTGGGCGGGGCGGGCCTGTGCAGAGCAGTCGAGAACAAGCAGAGACACCAGCCCCCAGCTGCCTCAGAGCACAGGAGACTGCAGCAGGCTCGCCGGCCTGACTCCGGGCTGGCACAGGGCCACCTCGAGGACCTCGAACATGGCCCACAGTCCAGAAGCTTCTACCTGCACGGCTTGGCTGAGCATGGGGCTCAGGAGGAAGGATCCCGAGGACTTGGTGTGTCAGGCTCCTCTGGAGGCCAGCTGCCTGCCTCTGGCCCACGGAATCCGGTACCTCAGGGCCCGGGAAGAGGCTTCCCGGCCGCCACCGAAGATGCTATTAATAGTGTAATTTTCTTGGTGTTTTGTTTATTCCCCTGGAATGGCTTGATGGATGTGAATAATTATCAGACTATAAAAGCCAGCAAATGTGCTATTTTCTATCGCTCTAAATCATCAAACAAATAAAGTGTGAAACAGCATTTTTGAATATAATTTTCCCCTCTAATGGCTTAGAATTATTATCAAGAACAATGAAAATAAATAAGCAAATGCCTTGTGAGTTAAAAATTAAATGAGTGTGTCAGGAAGAAGAACACAGACCATCTTGGGGAGCAGGGACCTGCTCAGGAGCCATTAGTCAGGACGGTGACAACAAGCAGCCAGGCTGCGGGCCACACAGGCACTGTTCCGCCACGTCCTCTGGCCTGCAGCAGCCCCTCAACCACCTAGTGCCAGGTCACCTCCCAGGAGGGCGATGCGCTGCCCGGCAGCTGGGCTGGGGACTCTGGGCAGGGAGGTGTCATGGCAGAACTGTCTTGCTATTCCTGGGTGCCCCCGCAAGCTGCCCGTCATGACGGGCTCAGTGGCACCGCACCTGGGAAAGCAAGGCAGGCGGGCCGGCAGGAGCCAGGCCTGTGCGGTGGCCTCTTCTCCCCTCTCCAGGCCCGAGGGCTGCCGCCTCAGGCAGAAGCGTGGCCACACGGCAGGGACCCGTTGGCTCCCGTGAGGCTCCTGGCAATTGGGTGCCGGTGGAAAGGCCTGGGGCCTCCTGCTGCTCTGTCAAGGATGAGCGCCGAGGGCAGAGTCCACACAGGAGCCCTTTGGAAACACCAGCTTGGCCCGCCGGGCACTGGAGGGCAAGCAAGTTAATTTCACAGTGTGTGCACAGCCTGGGCAAACAGGCCCTCACCGCTCAATGTGCTATCATTACAGAAGTGGAAACGAGGAGGCAGGGCCCACGCCTGCCCGCTGGAGGTGCCCAGGGCCAGGAGTGCAGCTGGCACCCCTCGGCAGGAGCAAGCCACTGCCGTGCGGGTCTGAGCGCCAGCGGCTCCCAGGCACAGTATGACCCACAGACACAGTGCCTGCAGCGGCCTCGGCCCCTCCACCTGCCCGGCAGCTCGGCACGTTCCCCTGGGCTGCACTGGCCCCACAGGAGGACGACCAGGCCCAGCGTGGGCTTCCCCAAGCCCCTGCCAGCCCCTGCTAGGCCAGGGGCTGAGGGCCGGCTCCTCCGACCAGCCACCAAGTCCTCTGTCAGGTGCCTTAAATTACACCCACAAAGAGTCCCGACACAGGACCAGAAGCAGCCATCGCCTTGGAGGCACGAGGCTTGTCAAAGTCAGAAGCCCAAGAGCCCAGGCACCATCTCCCTTTAGAAAGGCACTGCACTCGGCAGCTTTACTCAGCTTCTCCCCTTGCTGAACACAGCGGGCAGTGCCCACTTGTACACAGGTTGTCAAGAGGAGAGAAGACGGGCTATTGCTGAACGTGCTTATGAAGCCACTGTATTTTTTGAGTGGATGAACAGATGAGACCCCGTGTCACCAACAGACAAGGACCCACAGCAAATGATCAGCCAGTCTCTTGTGACAGTCCTCAACCAGGTATCCGTGAGTCTGACGCAGAAGGGTGTTTCGAGATCACAGTTTATCCCCAAGGTTGCACACCGTCCAAAAACTACTGTCTACATAAAACCCACGCCATCCAGTATAGAAAGCCTCAGCTACCAGGTGTGGTGGTATACACCTGTAATCTTAATACCTGGGAGGTTGAGACAGGAGGATTGCAAGTTTGAGGTCAGCCTCAGCAACTTAGTGACACCCTATTTCAAAATTTAAAATAATAATAATAATAAAATAAAATAGGGCTAGGCTTGTAATTCAGAGGCAGAGTGTCCCTGGGTTCAATTCCCAGTCTCACAAAAAGGCTGGGGGTGTAGCTCAGTAGTAGAATGCCCCAGGTTTGATCCCATTTCACAAAAATAAATAAGTAATAAGGTAAAAATCCTGAGCCAACTGGGACTAGTAGGGACCTTCTCACTGTTGTGTTTAACAGCGAGGCCAGAGAGGCATCCAGAGCCCATCACAGCCCGATGTCAGCGCTGTATCTGACACTGGTCAATGGGATATGCCCAGAAAAAGACGTAAGGGGTTAACAGCGAGAAGGGGAGCCAGGCGTGGTGGCGCACGCTTGTAATCCCAGCATTTGGGAGGCTGAGACCAGAGGATCCGGGTACTCGGCCAGCCTCAGCTGCCTAGTGAGGCATTCCACAACCTAGTGAGACCTGGTTTCAAAATAAAGAATAAAAAATAGGGCTGGGGGTATAGCTCGAAGGTAGAATGTCCCTGAGTGCAATCCCCACTACCAAAAAAAAAAAAAAAAAAAAAAAAAAAAAAAAAAAAAAAAAAAAAAAAAAAAAAAAAAAACAGTGAGAAGGGAACCGACAGGCAGAGAACATCACCTACCCAGGCCACCTCAGAGGACCACTGGGGAGCGGCAGCACTGAGGCGGGTCCGGCAAGGGGGCAGGCCCTTCCATGCCAGAAAGGCCACTGGCAGCGATGAAAGGCCTACTAAGGCACCCCTTCACCTGGGGTCTGGAAGCAGCAGCTCCACCCACAGGCAAGGATGCAGCCTGCCCGGTGTCTGCACTGCAAGCACTCACATGCGCGTCTAGCTCTGCCCACGGTGGAGTCAGGGATGGAGGCGGGGAGGAGAGTGCAGACAGCAGCAGACGTGTCTGAACAGCCCCGGCCTGTGGTCAAGGCCACAGCAGAGGAGGAAGTGGCGATTTCTGTAACAGGGACGACAATGGGCCCTGGCGCATCACAGACAGCATGGGAGGTGGCGGTGCTGGGAGCAGGGTGGCCTGTCACTGTGCCAACAGTGACACTGAGAGGAGGGAGGAGAGGGTGGCTGGGCAGGCGGCCGTCCTACAGGCAGTGTGGCTGGCAGAGATGCCAGGAAAACACGGGGCGGCAGCAGTTCAAGGAGCTGTCCCCAGGCACCTGCCTTCACACTTAGAGAAAGCAGGCAGCGCACACAGGGTCCCAGCAGGCCAGGGCGGGCCAAAGACCTCACCAGCGTTCTGCTGGGCCAGCTCCTGTGTGCCCTGGCTTGATCATTGCTACAGAGCAAGGGTTCAGCCAGGTGTGGGGGCTCGCGTCTGTAATTCCAGTACTTAGGAGGCTGAGACTGGAGGGTCAACAGTTTAAGACCAACCTCAGCAGCAAAATTTTAAAACAAAACTAAAAAGGTTGGGCTGTGGCTGGGCGTGGTGGCACACGCTTGTAATCCCAGTACTTGGGAGGCTGAGACCGGAAGATCCAGGTTCACAGCCAGCCTCAGCTACTCAGTGAGGCTCTCGGCAACTTAGTAAAACCCCGTTTCAAAATAAAGAATAAAAAGTAGGGCTGGCGGTGTAGTTCAGAGGTAGAATACCCGTGGGTTCGATCCCTAGTACTGCAAAAAAAAAAAAAAGAAAAGAAAAAAAAAAAGGCTGAGCTGGGGGTGTAGCTTGGAGGTAGAATGCCTCTGGGTTCAATCCCCAGTACTCCAGAGACAGACCCACCAGGGCTGGCGGGCTCGCCCCAGAGAGTGCCCTACTGAGCCACGGCAGCCTCATCTTCAAGGTCGCTCCACAGGACAGCAGATGACAGGATGTGACATTTCACAGCATCGATGACTTCAAACAACAATGTTTTTGTTCACACACACACACGAGATCGATGGAGCCCTGGAGCTCAGGCTCATAGAAAACAGGGCTGCAGAGAGGATAGGGGCTGCACAGTGCCCGGGACAGGAGGGGAGGATATGGCTGGCAGGGCCAGGCGGGGAGAGGATTCCAGGCACCGAGGCTATTCACTGCCTGAGACGGGTCTGAGGGCAGGCGCCCAGCGACAGGCAGCGACAGCCACTAGAAGAGGGCCTCCTGCTGCCAGCGCAGAGGGGACTGATGTGCAGGATGTGGGCCGCTGAGCACTCTGAGCTGTCTGTACGCAGCAGCCCCAAATCCCCCTATTAAAGTGGCCTGAATTCCGGCTCATAAAGCAAGCAGGAGGCAGCCTCCCGTGGTGCCTGGACCCCACAGCCTGCACGGCTGGCTGCTCCTGCCACCAAACCCCTCCTCCAGCAGCCTCATTTGTGCCCATGCAGGGACCCCCTCCCCCACCTTGGCTTATTTCTGTTCAAACACACAGACTGCACCAAACAGGAAGGAATAAGGCCAGACCCACTGAGAGCAAGAGTGTCTGGAGGGATGGGGCTGCTGAGACAGCGGGGAGGCCGAGCTCAGCTGCACCTGCGCACCGTGCAAGCCGGCTGGGAACAGAGGTCCTGGCTGGGGCCGACAGGACAGTCCAACGGCGGTGGAGGAGCCAAGGTGGGTGGAAGGAAGCCGAGCTGACGGTGGGGAGGCGGCGGGGGCAAGGTCTGAGCCAGACACCTCCCAGCGGGGCGGGGCGGCGCGGCCCTCAGTCCGCTGCAGGCCTCCAGTGCCTCAACGTTCACATGCGTCTTTACTCCAGGCGACACCTAGGGGACGTGGCGAAGACGCATGCTGACCAAGGGCCCCGGTGACCAGGAGGACCAGCACAGGGCAGTTGGCAGCCCCAGGTGGCCCTGGGTGTCCTAACTGGCCCTCTAATTACAGACCAGCCTTGCAGGTCTGCAGGTCCCACTCCTGTCTGACCACCCACCGGGCAAGGGCAGCAGGATGGGCGTCCCTCTGGGTCTACAAGCCCAGGCCCCAGAGCCGGAGGCTGAGCTCGCTGGCTCGTGATCAGCTTGGAGAAGCTGGCAAGGAAGCCACTGTCATACAGCCTGCTCCGTTAGAAGGCCACGAGGACTCCTGTCACCTGCTGCTGGGCGACAGGAAAGGAGGCTACACTCTCAGTCCCTGGCATTTAGGCAAGGCTAACAAAGGCCCCTCCACTCCCGAAGTTGCCACCGCCCCCTTGGGGCCGAAGCCCACCATTGGCAATCCTACGAACAGGAGAGACATTTGTCACAGACACCAGACCCTGCCAACAAGCCCACCCTCTGCCATCTACAGTGACAGGTGGTGGCAGGTGACTCCGGCCCACCGCGCCCACAGCCCCCACCCCGTGTGAGCAGACTCCCGACTCCAAGTGATCATCTGCAGATGGGAGCTCACTCCCGGCACGGCCTTCAACCAGGACTACCAGTTTTCTAAGCTGGTGGCCAGGGGAGGCTTGGCCCCTCGCCTGGCAAGCTCCCACCAGACCCGGGTCTGAGCTTGCTGGGCCGCCACCTCCCTGAAGCAGGAAGGTCCACAGGCACTGCGGGCCAGGGCAGAGCAGAGCAGTACTGTTCCAAGTCTAAAACGCCCACTTTGAACAAAAGACCACAAAACGAAGGGCCATCTGCTCCGGCCAGGCTGTGCCAACAGGGCGGGGTGGCGTGGCGGTGCCTGTGGCCACAAGTAACAAACAAATAGGCTGGAATGGCAGCCACGTGGCTGTGCAGCCTGGCCAGATGGCACAGAGCCTGCCCAGGCCCGCCACACTGAGGCCAGGGACTGGCGTCCCCCCCAAGGGGACCTTCCCGGAACATGGGCTCTGGCCCTGCTCCTCGCTCGTGAATATTCTGGGCTCCCTGCTCTTAACCTGCCCACCCGATCTAGGCATGGCCCCAAACAGGCTGTTCAGCTCCTTGCCGCTGGCAGTGCCTTAGTTTCCCCACCTTGATCTCCGGGCTCCTGGGCCAGGTCCTGCCCTGGGGGTTCCAGATCTGCTGTGCCGCACAGCTCATGGTGGCCAGTGGGGACACTCAGGGTTGGCCCTGGAGGCCGCCTTGCACCACGCCCTGCGGCAGGGGTTATGGCTCCCCCCTGGACACCAGCAGAGCCCACTTCCTGACCACCCTTGGTGCGGTGGGGTCAGGTGATGGGGTGCTGGCCAATGGGGGCAGCACAAGTGATGGGAGCCCTTCTCCGCCTGGACACCGACACCCAGGGCAGGGGAGCTGCACGTCAGAGGTGATGGTCCCCTGAGCCCGGGTCCCCACAGGCCGAGTGGTCTCTGTCCCAGCAGGAAGCCAGCAGTGGAGAGGCCAGCTGGACTGGCTTGGCTCCGTGAGCTTTTGGGGTCCCTTCTCCCCCCACCTTCAAGTTCAGGACACCTCTGCCAACAGGGACAGACCCTGAGACTGAGTAGTGTCCTGGCCACCATTCATGATTTGCAGGATTACGTGGCGGCCAACTCCACAGTCTCCACCTCTGAGCCCTCGGGCCCTGAGCAGGTGTCTGTAAACAAGGACGTGGGCCCCATGCTGGAGCCACAGCGAGAGTGACACTGGAACTGGGAGACACCAGAAGCCCGCCGCCAAGCGCCCACAGCCAGGCTCTGGCCCAGTTCATGCCGGGAACAACCCAGACACCAGTGATAGCCCAAGGCCCTGCCACAGGTGACGGACTGCACAGCCAGGAGAGCGAGCGACTATCGCCACACACAACCACAGACTGCTCTGCAGTGCACAAGCACCAGTCCATGCCAACACAGGGCGCTCAGCCTCGTTCCCCAGGGCCAGAGCAGCTGGAGCCCGGGAGCTGGGAATGGCGCGGAGAAGGGGCACAGGGTACGGAAGGGCGCGTGTGCGAGGCTGTACAGGTATTAGCTGTGCGTGAGAGGACAGTTGTGTCCTGAAGCCGCGGAGCTCCTCTGACACGCTGGATGTGCGCTGTCAGTACAGAGTGAAAGGTGCCACAGAAGGGAGGTGCGGTGACAAGCACGGTTCTAGGTGTCCCACACTCCAGCCGGGGCTCACACACTGGTCCACTTGGTCACATGCGCCTGGCCTAATCACGGGAACCCTTGAAAAGCATGGGCCTCTCCTGAGGCCAAGAAGCCAAGGGCAAGGGAGATGCCGACACTGTCCTCGGCTGAGGGCACCATGCCTGGATAAGCCTGGCGGGGTCATCCCCAGCCCACGACCCCGAGCACTGGGACCCAGGGCACCGTATGGGCTGCACTGGGCAGGAGAGCAAGGGCCCCGTGGGAGGAGGGAGGCAGGGAGCAGGGCCAGGCACCCGGCCTGTCCAGCTTAAGAACCGGCTGCAGGCTGCTCACTCTCCTCTGTTGTTCTGAGAACCAAAGCACTTCAGAAGAGAGAAAGTTGGCTGCAGGTGGCACACGCCTGCCATCCCAGTACATGGGAGGCTGAGACAGGAGGATCCCAGGTTCAAGGGCAGCCTCAGCAACTTAGTGAAATCCTTTTTCCAAATAAAAAATAAAAAGGGCTAGGGGTATAGCTCAGAGATATTCTAGAATGCCCCTGGGTTTGATTCTTGGTACCCTCCCCGCCCAAAAAAAGAGCTGGATTTATTTCCAAAAGTCTGGTGTGCACAAGGAATAAAGGGCCAGCTCCATGGAGACACCAACACACACCTTGCCAGACAGTCGGGATCACGGTCAGCAGCCAGGGTGACCTGGGGCACTCAGGACAGGACGTAATGGCAGGCAGGGGGACAAGGACACCCCAAGCCCGTGTGGCCCAGGTGCGAGGGCGTGGTGCAGGTGCCAGGGTGGGGTGGAGGCTCAGGGGCAACTGAGGTGTCTGAACAAAGTGCGGTCTTTCATTAACAAGACCCCACACTGGCGACACACATGTCCCTACGACATGCCATTGACAGAGACTGTGTGCAGACTGTATTGTCCTCCCAAGTCTCCAGGAAACCTACAACAGGAAACATCAGGGCTATTCAAAAACAAAGAGAAGCCAGGCTGACACATGCCTGTCATCCAAGTAACTCTGGAAGCTGAGGCAGGAGGATAGCAGGGTCAAGGCCAGCCTCAGCAACTTAGAGACCCTTAGCAACTGAGACCTTGTTTCACAATAAAAAAAATAAAATATGGCTGCGATACAGCTCAGAGGTAGAATACCCCTGGGATCAATCCCCAGCACCAAAATAAATCAAACAATATGTAGATAAATATAAAAAAGGGGGCTGAAGCCGGGTGTGGTGGCGCACGCTTGTAATTCCAGCATTCGGGAGGCTGAGACCAGAGGATCCAGGTTCGAGGCCAGCCTCAGCTACCTAGTGAGGCACTCCGCAACTTAGTGAGACTCGGTTTCAAAATAAAGAATAAAAAATAGGGCTGG
>PVLC010042800.1:0-12804 GCA_004027655.1 Graphiurus murinus | reverse complement strand
GGAAAGCTGGAGAGCTGAGCCATAGGGAAATTAATGTTCCACTCATTCATTTTCAAAAAATGTGTGGTAGGACTTACCCCATTCATAGCAAGAGGAAAAGAGAACTTACACATTTCTGGCCAGAAAAGGCTTCCCAAGATTCAGATAAGTATTGATATTGGCTGCAAGAAAGAAAAAAATCAAACACAAACTCAAGCACGATAACCATATAGAAGACTTTGAGGAGCCTTAAAGTATTGCATTCCGTGTCTTTCCATTTATGATAGATTGTAATAAACACTTTTTTTTGCTATTCAAGGTCAATCAAACCAGCAATTTGACTGTCAATTCAAAGAGATTTCTTTTCTAGGCAATGCACAATCTTAAGTTATAATTCTATGAGGTTTGACAAATTCATCCATCCATGTAATTCACATCCCTAACTATAGAATGTAACTGTCAACCTAGAGTTTTTCCTCTACCACTTCTCAGGTAAAATATTCACAGGAATACTGCTCTGAATTTTCTTTTATAATGACAACATCAAAAAAATTAGTATTGTCTGTGCTACGAATTTCTATAGACGGAGTCATACAGCATATATTCTTCAAAGTTTGGCTTCCTGCGCTCTGCATGATGTCTATGCAATCCAGTCATATTTCTAAGTGTGAAAGTTGTTCCCTTTGATGACTTAGTATTATTACATTAACATAAAATTTGTTTGATTTGACAATTCTAGTTTTAGGTCATTTAAAATAAGTTTTTCTGTGAACATATTTTAAAAACTATTTTTGTAAGCCTATTTTGTCACCTCTTTTGGCTAAACACTTAACAATAGATATCCCAGGTCACACAGAAGAGGTATATTTAAATTTATAAGAAAATATTCAATTTTTTTCTAAAGTGATTGTATAATTTTATACTCCCACCCAAAATGTATTACCATCTGGTAACTCTCTAATCTCACCAATATTTTCTGAAAGCATTCTTTTAATTAGTGAAGCCACATTGCAGTTGGAGTGTATATGTTCCTAATGACTAATGGTTCTGAGAACTTGTTATGTGTTTATTGGCTATATATATAGCTTTTTTGTTATTATTGGTACAATTCCATTTTTATTAGGCAATTCATTTTATTGCATATATAGAAATTATGTACATTCAGGACAAAAGTCTTTTCCCAAATATATTTGTAATAAATTCTTTGTTTCATAGTGTGACTTGTTTTTTCAATTTATTATTTCTATTTATTTATTTTGTGTGGGGATAAACTAGGGATGGAACCCACGGGCATTCTACTTTCAAACTAAACCCCAGCCCTATTCTTATTTTATTTTTTGTTTTGAAATAGGGTCTTGTTAAATTGCTAAGGCTGGCTTTGAACCTGCAATTCTCCTGTCTCAGCCACCCAAGTACTGAGATTACAGGCATGAGCCACGATGACCATCTTGTTATTGATTTATTTTGATGAGAACAAATTTTTAATTGAGTTGGTCCTATCTGAGAAAAATTTTGCCTACTTCAGATTTTCCTCTAGAAATAACTAATTTTAATTGGTGTATAGAAAATTTATTGATTTTTGTAAGTTGGTTTTATATCCAGCTACTTTGCTGAATTTGTTTATTAGCTCTAGAAATCTTATGGTTGAGTTCCTTTGCATCTTCTAAATAGAGAATAATGTCATCTCAAGCAGATAATTTCATTTCTTCTTTCCCTATTTGTATCCCTTGAAATTAGGCCAGAAAATTAGCAACTACTAACAGAAAACATAGGACCAACTCTCCAACATATAGACACTGGCAAACTTTCCTAATAAGATATCCAAAGTTCAATAAATAAAAGTAAGAATCAATAAATTGGATGACATCAAATTAAAAAGATTCTGTGTAGCAAAGAAAACAAGAGTCTCAAGAGATAGCCTATAGAATGGGAGAAAATTTTTGCTAGCAGTCCTCTGATAGAGGACAAATATCTAGAATATATGAAAAACTAAAAAGAAAATTAACACTAAAACAAAATCATAACCCAATAAAAATTGGACAAATGAACTAAGTAGAACTTATCAAAAGAAGAAATACAAGTAGCCAACAAATACATTAAAAAAAATTCAATATCACCAGAAATCATGGGAAATGCAAAATAGAAACTTCACTGAGGTTTAATCTCACTACAGTTAAAATGGCCATCATCAAGAGTACAAACAATAATAAATGCTAGCAAGGATGTGGGGGAAATAGGAACTCATATAAATTTTTGGGATTTCAAACACTTTGGAGATCAGTATGGAGATTCCTCAAAAGACTGGGAATGAAACCACAAAATGTCAAAGCTATACTACTTCTCAGTATTTTTGCAAACAAATTAAAATGAGAAAACTAGAGTAATAAATGCATATTCATGCTTTCAATCGCACAGTGCACAAGAGACAAATAATGGGACCAATCTGTGTCAGCCAACAGATGAATAGATGAAGAAAATGTGGTATATGCATGCAATGGAATTTTACTCAGCCATACAGAAGAACAAAATGTTATCATTTTCAAGAAAATGAATGGAACTACAGAATACTATGCTACATGAGATCTTTCAGTCTCAGAAAGTCAAGAGTCATATGCTTTCTCTCATATGTTGAAGCTAGAGAGAAAATAGGAAACACAAGGGACTTCAGATAAATAAGGAGAGAGACCAGGAGAATAACATAGGGGACAGGGGAAGAGGAAGAGAGGGGAAAAAGGAGGATTGATGAAAGAAATAGTTCAAATAATGTCATGTCCATATGAGAAGATATCACTGCCAATCTCACAGGCATAGAGGGAGGAAGTAGGGGAGAAGCTGGTGGCATTTTGAAGAAAATACAGCAAATGATGTGTGCATGCATATTTGTATCACTTTGAAACTCACCATTGCCAGGCATGAATCCCAGTATACGGGAGGCTGAGACAGGAGGATCTCACCCAGCCTTGCCTACGTAGTGAGGCCTTCTGCAACTTGATGAGACCCTGTTCCAAGATAAAGAGTAAAAATAGGCTGAGGGTGTGTACTGGGAGGTAGAATTCCCCTGGGTTCAATCCCCAGTAACACACACACACACACACACACACACACACACGATGTTCTATTTGCTTACAGTTCTAGAGATTTCAGAGATTTAGTTTACGGTAGGCCCAGTAAACTCTGTGAAGATCAGGGCATGGTGCAAGGAGGAGAGAGAGGGAGAGAGAGAGAGAGAGAGAGAACAAGGGGAGAAGGGACCCTATATAATCTCCAAGTCCACACCCCCGGGAACTCCTCCCCAGCATCTAAGCCCTGCCTCTAAATGGTTGCATTGTCTATGTGAGGTCTAGGAGGACTTCCTAAATCAAAACCATACCATGATAGCATCTAAGTGTGCCATTTATAGACCCTGTATGGTTTTCTGTTGATCTCTATCTGCCCTCATATCAATGCTTATCTATAACTTTATATTTAAATTGTGGTTCCCTGAGGACAGTGTACAGAATCTCCTTCATTATTACCTCCAGCTCCTGAGAGTCACTGGTCGACTTTCTTGTTTGCTTGCTTTCTTGCTTTTTTTATTTAATGGGAACAATGTAACCCTACATTGTGATAAAGTTCAAGGTGAAAGAGGCATACACTCCCACAGTACTCTTTGGGTCCTCTCTCAGTTCCCACTCCACTCCCTCTGTCTCTTCCTATTTCCCCTTGCACAGCATTGGCATTGATAAATTTGTGTATGCACATCATGTCCATTGCTGTGTTTCCCTCTTTAAGTTTTCCTCCCCCTCCTGCCTCCCTCAGTGAGGTCCTCTCCCTCACTCCATTAGAGTTTCTCCTCCTTTGTCTGGAGACCCTACTGTGTCCCAATTTATCCCTAATTTCCACATATGAGGGAAAGGATCTGACATTTCACTTTTTGTGGCTGACTAATCTCAGTATAATATTCTCCAAATCCATCCATCTCTCTGTAATGACATAATTTTGTTTATCTTTATGTCTGAGTAGAATTTCATTGTGTGTATATTCCATAATCTTTCAACCTATTCAGTTGCTGATAGACATCTATGCTGGTTCTATAATTTGGCAGTTATGAATTGTGCTGCTATACGCATATATGTAAATGTATCACTATGGTAGTATGGTTTCAATTCTTTTGGTTAGATACTAAAGAGTGGTATAGCTGAGTCATATGGTAGTTTCATTCCCATTCTTCTGAGGACCCTACACACTATTTTCCAAAGTGCTTGCACTTATTTATAATCCCAGCAACAATGTGTCAAGGTTCTTACCTCTTCATATCATCACCAGCATTTATTATTGCTTGTGTTTTTAATGGTTGTCATTCTAATTGGGGTTAGGTGAAATCTCAGGATAGTTTTGATTTGCATCTCTCTGATTGCTAATGGTGCTGAACATTTTTCATATATTTATTGGCTATTTGTATTTCTTCTTTTGTGATATGTCTATTTAGTTCAATTGCCCATTTTTTGATTGGGTTATTTATCTCTTTTCTTTTTTTTTTTTTGGCAGTACTTTTCTTGAATTCTTTGTATATTCTAGACATTAGTCCTCTATCAGAGAAGTAGCTGGCAAAGATCTCCCATTCTTTTGGCTCTCTCTGGAAATTCTTGATAGTTTCTTTTTCTGTACACAAGCTATTGAGTTTAATGCAATTCCATGTATTGATCCTCATTTTCATTTCTTGTGCCTTTGGGATCTTATTAAGAAAAATTTTAACCATGCCTATATGTTGGAGCATTGGTCCTATGCCCTTTTCAAGTAACTGCAAAATCTCTTTTCTAATTTACAGGTCTTTAATTCATCTTCAGTTGACATTTATATAGGATGGGAAAGTGTAATTTATTCCTATTTTTCTACATATGGATAACCAGTTTTGCGAACACCATTTGTTGAAGAGGCTATCTTTTTTTTCAAGCAGAATGTTTTTGGCCCCTTTATCAAAAGTCAATTGTCTGTAAGTATGTGGCTTTGTTTCTGAATCTTCTAGTCTCTTCCATTGACCTATGTGTCTGCTTTGTGTCAATACCATGCTGATTTTAGTTCTATTACTGTATTATAATTTGAAGTTAGGTATAGTGATGCCTCCTGCATGGTTCTTATACCTGAGAACTATTTTGTCTATTCTAGGTCTTTTGTTGTTCCATATGAATTTAAGGGCTGATATTTCTGGATCTGTGAAGAATGATCATGGTATTTTAATAGAGATTGCATTGAATCTGTAGATCACCTTGGTAGGATGGCCATTTTGATGATATTTATTCTGTCTATCCATGAGCATGAGAGAGCCTTCCATCTCCTAATATCTTCAATTTATTTATTTAGTGTCTTTAAATTTTCATTCTAGAGATTTTTTTAGCTCCTTGATTACATTTATTATTAAATATTTCATTGTTTTTGAGGTTATTATTAATTTATTTGCTTTCTGAATTTCTTTTTCAGTGGATTTATGGTTGGCATATAGAAAACCTTCAGATTTTTTTATATTGATTTTGTACCCAGACACTTTGCTGAATTTTTTAAACAGTTCTAAAAGTCTTTTGGTTGTGTTTATTGGGTCTTCTAAAAATAGGACCATGTCATCTGCAAATAGGGACAATTTCACTTCTTCTTTTCCTATTCCTTTGCTTTCCTTATTTTGCCTTAATGCTCTGACTAGAGTCTCCAGTACTATATTAAAAAGGAGTGATGATAATGGGCATCCTTCTTTTTTCCTGATTTTAAAGAAAATTCTCAGTTTTTCCCCATTCAACATTATGTTTGTTGTAGATTTATTGTCTGTTGTCTTTATGATGTTGAGGTAAAATTGAGTTCCTTCAATTTTGATTCTCTGCAGTGTTGTTAACATGAATGGGTATTGGATTCTGTCAAATGCTTTTTCATTATCTATGGAAATAATCATGTGATTTTTGTCCTTAGTTATGTTTATGTGGTGAATGATATGGATTGTTTTCCATATGTTGAACCAGTCTTGCATCCCAGGGATGAACCCGACTTGGTGGTGGTGTCTAATTTTCTTGATGTGGTTTTGAATGTGTGTTGCTAGTATTTTGTTAATTTTGTGTCTAATTTCATCAACAATATTGGTCTGTGGTTTTTATTTTTTTTCTTTGAGCTTTACTTATTCAGTTTTGTATGAATGTGATACTGGCTTCATAGAATGTGTTTGGGAGAATCCCACCTCTTTCTGTTTTATGGAATCTTTTAAGTATTGGAATTAAATATTTTATAAAGGTTTTATAAAATTAGGCTGAGAATCCATCTGGACCTAGGCTTTTCTTTGATGGTAAGCTCTTAATTGCTGTTTCAATCACTTTGCTTGATATTGGTTGGTTTAAATTTTCTATATCTTCTTGATTCAATTTAGGAAGGACACATATGTCTAGAAACTTATCAATTTCTTCTAGGCTTCCTATTTTGTTGTAGAATAATTTTTCAAAATAGTTTCTGATGATTTTTCTGGATTTTCTTGCTGTCTGTGGTGATAACACCTAAAATAAAACATCTTTTATTTTAATAATTTATGTCAATTTTCTCCTTCTTTTGGTTAGATTGGCTAATGGTTTATTTATCTTTTTTTGTTAATCTTTTGTATTTTGTTGTTGTTATTCTTCTCTATTTCATTTATTTCTGGTCTTATTTTAATGCTTTCCTGTCTTTACTTGCTTTGAGATTAGACTATTCCTTCTTTTCAAGGGTTTTGAAGTGTGTTATTTTATTTATTTATTTATTTATTTATTTATTTATTTATTTATTTGCAGTACTGGGGATTGAACTCAGGGGCGCACTACCCCGAGCTACACCCCCAGCCCTATTTTTTATTCTTTATTTTGAAACCGGTCTCCCTAAGTTGTGGAGTGCCTCACTAGGTAGCTGAGGCTGGCCATGAACCCAGATCCTCCAGTCTCAGCCTCCCGAATGCTGGGATTACAAGCATGCGCCACCACACCCGGCTGAAGTGTGTTATTAAATTGTTTATTTGGTGATTTTCTATTTTATGTGAGCAGTCAGTGCTATTAATTTTCCTCTTAAAACTGCCTTCAAAGTGTCCCAGAGATTTTGATATGTTATGTCTCTTACTTGCAATTGACTCTAGGATTTTTTTTTTTTTTAAATTTTCGCCTTATTTCTTCTAGGATCCAGTCCTCATTCAGAAGTGTGGTATTCAGTCTCCATGTATTTATGCAATTTCTCTGGGTCTTCTTATGTTGATTTCTAATATCATTCCATCATGATCTGAAAAGATGCAGGGAATTATGTCACTTTTTAAAATTTGCTAGTGCAGCCAAGGATATGGTAAATTTTGTAGAAGATAACATGAGCAGCTGAAAAGAATGTGTATTCAGTGGTAGTTGGTTGGAATATTCTGTATATGTCTAGTAGGTCCATTAAGTTTATGGTCTTCTTTAGGTCTAAGGCATCTTTGCTGATCTTTTGTCTGGAAAATCAGTCTAGTCATGTGAGAGGAATGTTAAAGTATTCCAGTATTATTTTATTGGAGTCAATGTGAGACTGAATGTCATGGAGAATTTGTTTTTTAAAAGTGGTTGCACCTATGTTTGGAGCATAAATGTTAACTACCATTATATCCTCTTGTTTATCGCTATCAATAAGGTTTTCCCAGTTTTTCTTTCCCCACAATAGAAATAAAATCATATAACATGCAACATTTTTAATCTGGGTTCCTTTACTTAGTATAATGCATTTGAGATTCATCCATGTCATTGCAGGTATCTATAGATCATTCCTTCTTTTACTAAGTAATAATCTATTACAGAGCTGTGTGGTTTAGTTCTTCACCAATTGAAGGCTACGTTTCATTGTTGTTAATTCTAAGAGACTGTAAATATAGATATCAAATATATTCACATCCAAGCTTTTCTGTGGACATATGTTTTTATCTCTCTTGAGAGAATGTGTAGAGTGCAATTGCTGGGTAATATTTTAATTTTCTAAGAAACTGTCAAACTGTTTCCCACTGAGGATGGGCCATTTTGCATTTCCAACAGAAATGTATGATAATACAAATCTTTCTATATTTTCTCCTATGTGGTATTGCCTATTCTTTTTTTTTTTAATTCTAGTCATTCTAAGAGATTTATATCAGTACATCATAAGAATTTTAACTTGCATATTCATAATTATTGAAGGCATTGAACTTCTTTACCTGGATATATTCATGATCTTGAGTTGTTGCTCAGCAATATATACATATATCAATACAACACATTATGCCCCATAAATATATAAAATTATTGTCAATTAAAAGCAAAATGAAATAAACAAAGAATGCCAGTTTTTAACATGTTACCTGATTCCACCTTATCAGCTCTTATGAGAAAACCATCATTTTTCTGTTCTGTACCAATAGTTGATACCATCCATGTTTCTCCTTAAAGGTTCCTCTTCCTACCCAAATTTAGGAACACAGAGAAGAGTCTCAAAACAGAAATTCCCATAAGCAATTGGGATGCAGATCAAACAGCATCACAGCAACTCAACCTCATTCGGGCCCACAGCTTGCCAATTAGCTGACAAAAAAAGCAACAAAACCTCAAGAAAAGCACAGGCCATTGAAGGAATGATTTCTTTATGGAGCATGCGGATTAGAGCGTTTGTGACTGAAAGATTATTTTAACCCTATCATAAAAGAAGAACACATGACTCTAGGTAGAGATTTACCATGATGATACATTCGATGCAGGAAACAACATGTTTAGAATGTGAGAGGGAATGCGCAAGCACAAAGAAAACTGAATGCAAAATTGTATAACCCTGCCCTGCCTCCACCTCTGGCTCAGCTCCGTGACTGCTGTCCCTCCATAAATGCCAAAACCCAAGACCAAGAGGACATGACTCCCTTGTTCTCTCTGAGATTGTCTGTACTCCCATTTTTTAGTGTAGTTCCTCTATAGTAAAGATCTTGCTTTGCTAATAATACCTAACCTGCCCTTAAGTGCTTTTCTGCAACATAGTCTGCTTGAAGTTTCCTGGCATTTCACATATGTAAGCATTTATTTTTCATCAAATTTGGGTTAATTTTAAAATGAAAAATTGGTTCATTTTTTTCTTTCTCTCTTGTCTTAGGATCTTAATCATTGGTATATTAGAGTGCCTAATATTATTCCACAAATTTGTAGGTTTTACTATTTTTAATTCTCTTTCACTGTTCTTCAGATACTTTTTAATCTACTAAATACTTTATTCTGCTAAAACCATACAGTGATTTGTTTTATTCTAGTCATTTTACTTTTTAGTTTCAGGATTTTCATTTGGGTTTTTATAATTTACATTCCTCTGTTGATATGTGTATATTTGTTATGATCATATTTTTAAGTCCTTTGACTTATTTATAGTAGCTTCTCTAAGTATTTGTTATTTCCCAAATCTGAATAATATCAGGGAATTTTATTAATAGAAAAATTCATAAATATTATGGATTGTTTATTAGATAATATTCATAATAAGCATATAATTATGCATATGCTATGAGTATAGGACACATATTATAAAATGTAGGTTGAGAGGGAGAGAGAAAGCAAAACCAAGAAGAGCAAGAGTAAGAGACCTAGATATTATAGGACCCATGATGATAGGTATCCCGAGTGGCCTAAAAGGGTTAGCAATTTGTTCAGTACAGATTAGGCACTTCTGGAAATCTTTATTAAACAGAACTGATGTTTAGGAATGGTGTGAGTATAATAGAAGATATGTGGTTTTGAAAAATAATATTTAATAATGAAAAAATTATGATGATTAATTTTGGGTATCCACTTGAGACTGGATTGAAGAATATCTAAAGAGTTGATAAAACATATTTCTGCTTATGTCTTTTATAGTGTTTCCATAGAAGATTAATGTGTGGGTCAGTAAACTGGGTGGGGAAAATATAGGAAGCACCAATAGACTGAAAGCCTTCCTGTATCAATATGAGAAACTCCTTATATTCTATCTCATCTCCCCTCTACCACTGCCCAGTCCGATTTGCACAGAACAATTTAGGGCTCTTTTCTAAAGGAATTCTGCCTTTGAAAGATTTTGAAACACATTTGTACTCCTACAACTCCTAGCTTGTGCTGGATGGGGTAGCCTTGCCGATTTCTGTAATGTTCTCCAGGTATCCTTCTTATTGTCTGGATTTAAGACACCTGTCTTCTTTTTATCAGGGCCAATCTCTTTAGCAACCATGACTTCCTCGGCTGTTCCTTTACAAGTGCTCCTTTTCTAATTAATCTCTGAATGTTCCAGATCTTTCAGCACTGTTCCTCTTTGTTTCTGATTCTCACTACAGATCTAGTTAAAAGCAGCCATTAATACCCATGCTGCCTTCTTTGCTGCCTTGAAATCTCCTCCAACAAATAAACTATTCCTTCATGCTTAAGCTCAGCCTTTTGCAAAATCAGAGAGCATGGACAAAATGCAAACAGGTAATCTCTAGTCCAATTCCTAATAGGATCCTCATTTCCAGCTGAAATCTCATCAGTATTGTAACCAGAACTTAGACTCTTTACTTTTGCCTGCAAATGTCCAATGGGTGATCAAAAGCAGGATTAAGGACTTGGCATCTCTGCCTCCATTTTGTCTCTGTACCCTTTGCTCTGAGTCACCTCAAATTCCAAGAAAAAGGTCTGGTGAATAAAGTGAAATGTGTCTCCCTCACCAAGGAAACAGCAACTTCCTTTTCTTGGACAAGACCCTGACCAATCCTGAGATAATGATGGACCAAATCACACTCTGATCAAGTTCATCTACTGTGAGAAGCCTCCAGCGATGCAAAGCCCCAAGCTTTGCCCTCATTCCCCTTTCTATAAAGCCTCAAAGTCGCTGTCAGTCCACCAAAGACAAGGCTAAGGACATAGGTCCCCTTGTCTTCCCAGTGTAGCTGCAGTGCTTAATGTTCCTTCCATGCTTTTCTGCTTAGTTTTGGGGGGAAGCTGCCAGACCTAACATGTTAGCTTCCCAGAGTCAGGTCTCTGGCCTAGACCTCTGCTGACTGTATCACATTTACTATCTGCACTCCTATCAGTATTTTGATCTTCTTAGCCTTCAGAGTAAGCTAATAACCTCTGCTTACAGTGTTTTAAGTTTTTTTCTAGCCTGGTCCTTCAAACTCATCCAAATTCCTCCAATAATAAACCAATTCCAAAATTACCTCCACATCATCACTTATAGTTAAAACAAGGGCCCCGCTTCTCAGCACACATTTTCTTTATTAGTCAGGACTCACCAGAGAAACAGAACCAGTGTGCATATACATCTATAGACACATACAAGAGGGGGTTAATTCGATTGACTCACAGGATCCCAGAGGATAAGTTCCACAATGGTCTGCTGGCTGGAAAGTCAGAAAATCCGGTAGTAGCTCAGTACAAAAAGCTGGAAACCTCATAACAGAGAGGCAGGGGGGCAGGAGTGTGAAAGAGAGAAAAGAGAGGAGAGAGAGAAAAAAAACAGAACAAAATGCAGCCCCAGAACAAGACTGAAAGCCTAACTACAGTGCCTCTATTGTCCCAGAGAGCTGCTGGAGTAAGCCCAAAGCTGAAGAACCTGGAGTCTAATGTTCATAGGGGATAGCATCAGAAAAACATGCCTACTTGGGAAGACAGTACACAAGAGAGAGCAAAATGTTTCCCTTCTTCAACCTTCCATTCATCATGAGATGTGTGTGCATCAGAACTTGTTCCTGGAGCCCAAGGTAATTCAGAGCATAGGAAGCAGATGCAGAATGGAGGCAAAGGTGCCATTTCATCCAGACTCTCAGCCTATTAGATGGGGCTCTCCATATTCAGGGTGGGTCTTCTCCACCCAGTTTGCTGACACACAGGGCAATCTTCTCTGGATTCACTCTTACAGGCATAAAGAGAAGTATGCTTTTACCAATTATCTTGACATTTCTCAATCTAGACAACTTAATACTCAAAATTAACCATCATGATTCTTTCATCATTAAATATTATTTTTTAAAATCACACATATCCTATTGTACCAACATTATTCCCAAACACCAACATTGTTTAACAAAGATTCCTAGGAATCTGTAATCTGTATGGAACAAATTGCTAATCCTTGAAGATGTAGAAAGGCCACTCATGATATCTGTTATCATAGGTCCTATAATATCTATGTCTCTTACTCTTGTTCATCTCAATTCGGCTTTCTCTATCCTTCTCAGCCTATATTTTATAATATGTATTCTGTACTTATATGCATAATTTTCTACTTGTTATGAATATTATTTTCTATTAACAAGTATTGCATACTGTTTAGAAATTTTATGATACATGATCAAAACCCCACACTCTAACACACTGAGCAGCTTCCATGTGTGCATTGCCTTCTGGTATTGGTTTATATGCAAGTATATTAGAAATATCAATAATATGGTTAATTGCAAGTATATTTATTATCATTTTGGCCTTTAAAAATATAAGTGTATTTAAGCTCTAGAACACTTGAATGTATACCATACTTAACCAATTTTTTAATGTCTATAATCAACACCTGAGAAAACAATAGCACTTGGATAATGAAAGCCCTAATTAAACCATAAATCACTATTGTGTTAGATTTCTTTTCATTTTTGCTTGGTGGATTATTAAGAAAATGGTTTAATAGTATTCATATTCTAATTTTAGATTTATATGCATGAGTAAAATTCACACAGAATTTTTATATCTATGCACATGGAGATTATCTCCTACAGAATACAGAGTGTATCCAGTATAATTCTAAAAGAATTGTGATAATTTTATTAGAGTACATTACCATCTATCATCAATCCTACTGTATAAGCATTTACAGGTCATTAGA
>PVLC010042799.1:0-12798 GCA_004027655.1 Graphiurus murinus | reverse complement strand
GATGGTGGAACCCCAGTCCCTTCCTCTTTCTCTTTTCGATCCCTAGCCACAAGGCGAGCAGTTCCCTGCCAGGTGCTCCCGCCGGGGTGAGCTGCCACTGAACCACAGCGACGGGCCCAACTGATCATTGACAAAAGCTACTGAAAGCCGGAGCCAGAGCGAACCTTTTCCCTTGATAAGCTGATTTTCTCGGGTGTTCGTTAGAGTGACGGAAAGCTGAATGAGACACCCCTCAAGGACGTATCATTGCCCCTGGACCTGGGCTTGCGGTTGGCCGATAGCCCCCAGCTGTTGGCTGCCCTGGGATCTGGCTCTGCTGCCTGAGAGCTGCCCCTCCTCCGGGGCCACACCCTTCCCAGGATAGACGGCTTCTGGTTTTGAAGCCAGAGGAGAGTATGCAGGCGTGGCCATTTCAACCAAATTGGTGGTTCTGGTGGGCAATTTTTTTTGTTTGTTTTGTTTCTTGGGTTTTGTGGGTTTTTTCTGTTTGTTTTTTGTTGTTATTTGTTTTGTTTTGTTGGTACTAGAGGCTGAATTCAGGGCCATTCTGCTTCTGAGCTACAGCCCCAGCCCTATTTATTTTTTTTTATTTTCAGGCAGGGTTTTGCTAAGTTGCTGAAGCTAGCATTGAATCTGTGATCCTCCTGCCTCAGCCCCCCAAGCAGTGAGATTACAGGCATGCACCACTGTGCCCCACTGTACAACTCTTCACAGGGTTGATGGAGGCTTTACAGTTCTTGTGTCCCAGGTCTGTGTCTTCTCTGCACATTCTGCTTCCTCCCCACCCCTTCCCAGGTGTTAACCCCAAACTCCACCTGGGCACCCGAGGAACCAACCTGTTGCAAAGTATGAGAATCACAACATAGGATTCATAAGCACACAGCTTCGGGCACAACCCATGGCAGGTGCTCACGGTCATTGTTTCCCCCCTCACCCCAGTGGGGGATAGACGGAAGGTTCTGGGGAAACGGGCTGAGCTGAATCTCTCCTGAGGACTAGGAGGAGTTCAGGAATCCTGCTTGCCACATTCTTGGAGAAGCCGGGCAGCAGGGGCCCAAAGACACCAGGGCCCTGCGATTAAAGAGGCAGAAGTGGATTCAGATGGCCAGGAAATATTGAAACTCAGCCCCATAAGTAGTAGCCAGGGATCGGTAGAAATCTAGATGCAGAGTTAATTTTTCCCAGCTCCTTCAGCCCCTGCTGCCCTGCAGACTTCTGCCATCTTCCCAGGAGTGGGGGGGAGCTGCGCGGCTTTGAGGAGTTTTTCCTATAAAAATAGCCCCCTGGCTGTTATTCTTTGCAGCGTGAAGTGGAAAATTACCTGGATGAGGTTTCACGTGAAGCAGCAAGCTGTCGAGACAGCTGGGGGAGCTTCTGAGCTGAGAGCGAGAAATACAGCAAGTTCTGGGGGCACAGAAAACAAAGAAAGGCTTTTTGGGCTCAGCCACAGAATCGAGATGACGAAGGGAACGTCATCCTTGGGAAGGCGTTGTAATAAGACCCACACGTTTTGCCACCACCAAAGCTCCAAGACCTGCCACCTTCAGCAGTCTACCTGTGGCAGACGTGGCTACCCGGCCAAGCGCAAGAGAAAGTATAACTGGAGCGCCAAGGCTAAAAGACGAAATACCACCAGGACTGGCTCAACGAGGCACCTCAAAATTGTATATCGCAAGATTCAGGCTTGGATTCCGTGAAGGAACAACACCTAAACCCAAGAGGGCTGCAGCATTCAGTTCATCTTGAGAGTTTCAACAACTAGTCACAATAAGTGTCATGGTTTTAAAAAGTGAAAAAGGAAGGAAGGTAATCAATAAATAAAAAGCAGGTCTATCTTCAGGGGCTGGTGCCCAAGTCTCCCTGGCATGAGAACCTGGCATGAGCCCTCCAACATGAACAACCCAGAGAATAGTTTCTATCCTGGGCATAATGGAAAACCAAAGACCCAGGAAGGACGCACAGCAGATACGAGTACAATCTTTAGAGCTGGGCAGCTCCATTCAGTCTCAGCTCCGCAGCTTTGCAGCTGTGTGGTCTTAGGCAAGGGTCTCAGCCTCTCTGAGCTTTCTTGTCTTCATAATCCTGTTACTCTCACCCTGAGAGTTGTGATCTCTGCGTGAAAGGACCAACACGCTTTGAAACCAAAGCAAGGCAGGTGCTCCGGCCCAGTGCAGCTCCGCAGAGCTAGTGCAGGCTGGCTGCGCGGTCGCCTGCTGTGGACTTAAGGCCTTGCAATCAGGCCTTGAAGGGCCGACTCTGGATGGGCCTGGGAAAGAGGGAGGAAGCGGGGGCATAAAATATGTGGATGAACCGGCAAAGACAGGCTTGGCGTGGTCTGCTTGCTGAAGAGAGATAAGCGCTGGGGGTCTCCACAGTGCAGCCTCTGCTGTCCAGCCCCAAGGATTCTGGAGTGGGGGAGGGGCAGGGAGGAGTCACATACACTCTGGAAGAGGGAAGAGAAGTGCATAGGCAGGCACATCGGATCCTGCCAGGGAAACAGAGACCCCCGGCGGACAAACGCATGACTAGCATGACTAAGCTTCCCGGGACAGCCAGGGCACAGGGAAGGGAGAGGGACACGAGGGCTGGGGGAGGCTTCCAGGACCGGCTCAGGACCAGCAGGGCCCAGGCTGCCACCCCTGGCTTCCTTGGGATGAGGCGAGAGGTTGATATGGCCTCGCCTGGACCGAGGGGCCCGTGTCACCACCTCCCGTTCCCATGATTACCCACCAGGATCCCAAACCTCTCCAGGAGACCGGCCTGAGCGGCCACACTGCGCCTGCGCTCAGCAGCGGTTTCAGGACCAGATGCTTTCGTTCCACCTGGCAGTCAGCCCGAGTGGCCCCGGCAGAGATGGAGAGGCTGCAGGGGGACCCTTTGGGGCCCCTCGCCTCGCTCTGTGGCCCCCAGAACAGTGCAGCTCTGTGTGCAGTGACCAGGCCCTGCGGCCTGAATGCCCCTGAGCCCCCCCCCCATCTCCCCTCATCTCTCTCCCAGAATCCAGGAGTGATCTGAGACCCAGTGAAGAGGCCCCAAAAGAACCCTGAAGGTGCAGGGCTGGGGGCCGATCAGAGGCAGACAAACTGAATGCCCCCAAGGACCGGAGGAAGAGGAGCCAGCTCCACACTGGGAAGGAGCTGGGGTCCACGGGCCACACGGGGCTTCACGAGGGCAGGCTGGCCTGGGGGGCACTTGGCTGGGTCCTGCATGTGCCTACTGACCCCCTTCTGTGCTCCAGGGTAGAGGAGTCACATCAGCGTGTCGCCGCCGTGGTCTCCGTCCTGGAAACAGCCTGCAGGCCGAGTTACTGTGATCTGTGCTGTAGACTTTTTCGTGCAAGCAGAACAAAGCATAAACGAGCAGGGGTCTGTTCTCCTGGGGTGCGGGGACACCTTCCGTGGTAGACAGACACTGCCACACACCACCCAGATCCCCACTTTTTTGTGGTGTTGGGATTGAACCCAGGGGTATTCTACCTCTGTGCTACACCTCCAGCCTGATTTTCTTTTTATTTTGAAACAGGGTCTTGCTAAGCTACCATGCGCTGACCTCAAACCTGTGATCCTCCTGTCTCAGCCTCCCAAGAAGTGGAATTACCGGTGTGCACCCCCACGCCCCGCTCCAGAACAATACTGATGAAGGGAGAGCCACCTTCATCAAAAGCAGATCGGCAGTGAGTGGCCCGGCTAGCCCCAGTGGTCCTGTGCAGTCCCCAAGGCTAGAAGCTGTCACAGGTGCCGCAGTGTGGCTGGGCTCCTCCCTCTGCCGCCGCCCCAGGCGCCTGGGCCTCCTTACTGAGCATCCTGCACAGAAACTCCTCCACGAAGCCAGTTCTCAGGGAGCCCAACCCAAGAGGTCGCAGCCTGTGCAGAGGCCAAGGCAGAAGGAAGCGCCTCCCTGTCCGTGAACCACTGGCATGGGTGCTGGGTGAGCGGTGGTCCTCCGCTAGCAGGGGAGCCTACAGAGGTGGGCTCTGGGGAGCCCTGAGAGAGGGACTTGCCCACAGGAGGGGGGTACGCTTCCACAGCGTTGGCAGTTGACTTTGAAGGGGTGCAGAGAGTCCAGGGCATACTGAGCATGGTGGTGCACGCTCGTAATTCCAGTACTTGGGAGGCTGAGATCCGAGGATCCCAGTTCGCAGCCAGCCTCAGCTTCTTAGGCCCTCTGAAACTTAGTGAGACCCTGTTTCAAAATAAAGAGTGAAAATAGGACTAGGGGTGTAGCTCGGAGGTAGAATGCCTCTAGGTTCAATCCCCAGTACCGCAAAAAAAAAAAAAAAAAGAGTCCAGGGGGTGAAAAAAGAGGAGAGGGGGAGAGGGGTGTGGGGCCCCGAGGATTTTCAAGGTCGTAGAGGCTTGGAGGAAGGAGGTCTGGTCAGGAAATCCTGAGATTCTCAGGGGAGAAGTTCCTGAAAAGACAGACAGGGACCAGACCATGAGGGCAGTGTTTAGAACTTATTTTCTAAGACAAAAGGGAGACTTTCGGGGATTTTTAAGCAATGAAACATCATCAGGTTTGTTTTCTGGAAAAATAACTAGGGTGGCAGACACAGAAAGAAAGCAGAGAACCCCGTTTAGAGGCTCGGGATGCGGGGGGTCCATGGTGAGCTGAGGACGTGATGGGGCTCAGAACATGTCACCTCAAAATGTGGTACCTTGTTTGCTCCTGTAGGGTAATGTTCTGAGAAACCCACTGTAAACTGAAAATACTGTAAGTGGGTCAGGCTCTGTGGTGCACACGTGTAATCCCAGAGGCTCGGGAGGCCGAGGCAGCAGGTTCACGAGTTAGAGAGCAGCCTGGGCAACTTAGACCCTGTCTCAAAATGAAAAACAAAGATCTGGGGATATAAAGAGGCCCTAAATGTGAAACATAGTTTCTACTGAATTCATCTGGCTTTCCCACCGCCATCTAGTTGAAAAATAGTCCATGGAATCCTCACAAGTCGGGGACCAGCTATACTGAGTCTTTTTAAGCCAAAAGAATTTGAGGAAACAGCAGGAGCAGGAAGCCCCCTGACCTCCTCCATCTGTGCCCCGCCCCAGAGTAGACTATAAAAGAATTCTCCAACCTCGCTCTCTCTTTTCCAGTGTCTTCCCTGTGCCTAGAAAGAAGACACAGAGGCAGAGGTCCCCTTCCTGCCCCCGGGAATTCCCATTACCTCCGACCTGTTTGTCCTCCAAGCACACTTAGCCGTGATGACTGTCCTTAAAACTACCCAGATCCCCTGTACCTTTGGATCTTCACTTCTGAGGCCTCTGCGTCACACGAAACTCTCGTTGAATAAAAGTGCATGCTTTTCTCTTGCTAATCTGCCTTTTGTTACAGAGGTCTAGGCCCCAAGTTATGATGGGCAAATTAAAGGTATGACTTGTCTTCCTTATAATGGCCAGGTGGGGAGTGCTGCAACACAGTACTTCACAGTAAGTACTGATTGGCAGATTTTAGGACCAGGAAGATTGGATGGGAGCCCCAGCCCTGCCCCAGCCCTGCCCCACCCCTGCCCCTTTTAACAGTTCTGCAAACTTTGACATCTTATAAGCATGGTGAGTCTACATACTTCCCTTTTCAGTAAAGGCTAGCTTGCAGCACAAACTCAATAAACGTGCAAACATGCCTGGCGCTCCCTGCTTTTCATTTCTCGTTTCTTTTTTAGTGGTACTGGGGATTGAAATCAGGGGCATTCTACCTCCGAGCTATACCCCCAGGCCCTATTTTTTTATTCTTTATTTTGAAACCGGGTCTCACTAAGTTGCAGAGTGCCTCACTAGGTAGCTGAGGCTGGCCTCGAACCCAGATCCTCAGGTCTCAGCCTCCCAAATGCTGGGATTACAAGCGTGTGCCACCACGCCCGGCTTCATTTCTTATTTCTTTACTCTCCACACAACAGGGTATTTGTTATCGCAGGATACCAATGAAGAAAACAAAGCCCTTGTAAAGAGAGATGACTTTGGCAGAATATGGCTACACAGCCAGGCTCCTGGCCTAACCATGCCTGTCACACACACCAGGCCACCTAGACCCACTGAAGGGGCAGAGGCCAGGGTTAGGGACCCCAAAACATACTCAGTTGGATAGCAAAATAATCATGTGCCACGGGTTGCCTTCCTGGTCTGGCCTGTAGCCCCAAAGGGTGCCAAGCTGGAAAGAGGGGTGGGCCTGGGGTTTCAGATAGAGAAAGGTGAACCCAGGCCTGGGCAAAGAGGGGCTGAGACCAGACTGGCGGGGGGGGGGGGGGTAGCTCCCTGCCCCTGCCACTGCCTGTCCATGTGTCTGGGAGTCAAGGACCGGGAGTGCCCCAGACTGGGAAAGAACAAGGGGAAAAGGGATTAGAGGTAAAATATGAAATTAATAAAAATACTTCATTCAATCAAACTCCAAAAGCAGCTGCAGCCCGGGAATGGCGGCCTGAACCGGCTTTCTGATTTTCCGCTTTGGTTAATTAGCTAATGGCTTACAGGGCTCCCTGCTGCTTTATGACTTGCACGGTTTTTTTTTTCCTGCTTCTTCTTTTCCCTGCCCCGCCTCCCCGCTCCATTCTGGTCCTCATTCTCTGGAGCCTGCCTCCCCACCAAAGTCTGCTCACCCTGACTCCATTTTTGTTAGAAAGGTACTAAGTCATGAAGGGGAACTTTCTGCACCCCCACCTGCTCTGGGTGATCAGATGCCTTCAGGGAACGCAGAGATTTAGGGGTGTGGGCTATCCCCGGAAAGCTGTCAGTCAAAGTGAGGCAGGTGTCTTGTCCACCCATGAACCAGGTACAGAGGATGACTAGGTCCCCACAGCCAGCCTCGCAGTGGGACGTCCAACAGGGCAGGTGAAGTACAGCTTAGGGGACAGAGGGACACCTCTAACACGGACTGGAGCAGCCGCCCGGGGTATCCTGGGAAAGTCGCCAGGCATGCTGGGTGTTGGGGATGTCCTGGCCCCATGAAGGAGGAGGCGGAGGAGGATGAAGCCGTTCCAGGAGGAGTAAGATGGCCCTTTGGGTCAAAGGGGGTGTGTGGCGGGTGAGCTTGGGAACCAACCGAGAGCCAGTGGCTCAGAGCCCTCGGGTACCGCCCCCTCCTGTGTCAACAGCATCCCGGCCCATCTGTACTGCCAGCACCTGTGCTCACACCAGGCCCCTCAATTCACACCAGAAATGTTGGGGTGGTAAGAGAACCCCGGTTTGGCACAGTGAAGCCATGGTTAGCTCTTGCCGCTCTCCCATAAGGCCCTGAAGTGGTCTGGAAATCTGTTCTTTTGAGCAATGAAAGGAACGTCAGGTAAGGCTGGGTTGGGGCTCAGGGATAGAGAACTTGCCTAGCGTGTGGGAGGCCCTGGGTTCCACCCCCAGCAACACACACACACACACACACACACACACACACACACACACACACATCATTCTATAAGTCAGGAAAACTAAGGAACTGGGAGGGCAACGTGCCCAGATCCTCTTTTGGCTGCAAATGGTCAAAGTCAACTCGGACAACCAAAAGGGACTCTTGATGGTGCAGAACATACAGCCAAGTGTTCAAGAACCGAGCCACGTGTGGGAAGGGCGAGGGGCAGGCCAGCCGCACGAGCACCAGAAGCAGGGACTTCGCTGCCACCACGTCTCTCTCCGCCTCTGGTGCTCACTCTCACGCGTTCCACATGTGTCTGCCTACTATCCCACACTGACGCCATCTCTCACTTCAGAAGTCCCAGAGAAAGGCTCTGATTGGCTCAGCTTGGGCCGGATACCCACCCTTCCACCCAGAGAAAGGCTCTGATTGGCTCAGCTTGGGACGGATACCCACCCTTCCACCCAGAGAAAGGCTCTGATTGGCTCAGCTTGGGACGGATACCCACCCTTCCAACCAATCCACTGTGGCCAGGGCAACATGGTCAGAAGCACCTTCCCACCAGAGCCAAATACACAGATCTCCAGAAGTGAGTGTGCAGCTCCCCAAAGAGAGGAGTGTGGGCCGGCCGCCAGATAGCAGTGCACCCCGGTCCTGTCACCAGGAAGTGAAAGGCTCCAGATTTACACCCAGGCCCATGGGACTGCAGAGGCAATTCTCAGTCTCAGCTGCACACTGTCTGTCTGAGACCCCAAGTGTGTCCTGTGCCTTTGGAAACCAGGGCTGGTCAGTCAGCCTTTCCAGAAATTAAAACAAATGTCCTGCCTACGGCCTAACACCCATGAATATTTCTGGCATGCCAGAGCAGATGAAGGGCTGCTGGGAACTGGGTGCCATTTTCCCTTCTAATCCCTGGCCATTGTCGTCGCCACCTTCTTCTTCGTCCTCTTTTTAGTAAATCCTATCCTAGAAGGCACGGGTTTTCTGGGTGGTCAATAATTTCCAGAGGTAGTATAGTTAGATCATCAACTTTCTATTTTCCGTTTACTTTTCTGCTTCATACTTTTGTTGGTGCATTGTAATGATACAAGACAGAATCAAAGTGATACGTGCACACCTCATTTGGTGTATTTCTTTTCTAAGCATGGAAATCGTGGATTGTTGGAGTGAAAAAGAAATCACAAAACTACCAAATGTCTCCATCCTTTTCGTTTTACAGGGAAGGAAGTGCCAATTGTCGGAAAGCAGGACCATACTCCAGGGCCCCTCATTCTTGGTCCAGGGCCTGGCTCCCCCACTGCTTTCCTTTTCTGGAATGCACAATACCATGTAGGATTGTATTATATTGAACCGGGCAAAAAAAAAAGTCTGTTTTGTTGTTGTTGTTGTTTGTTTTTGTTTTTTTAAACAAAGTCTTTCTAAGTTGCTGAGGCTGGCCTCAAACCTGCCCTCCTCCTGTCTCAGCCTCCCAAGTACTGGGATTATAGGCATGCACCATCACACCTGGCTTGTACCAGCAAAATTTTGGTTTTCTTTGCACTGGAAATTGAACCCAAAGGCATTCTATTTCTGAGCTACACCCCAAGCTCTTTTTATTTTTTATTTTGAAACAGAGTCTCACTATGTTGCTTAGAACCTCACTGAGTTACAGAGGCTGGCCTTGAACTTGTAATCCTCCTCAGCCTCAGACTTGTAATCCTCAGGTCTCAGCCTCCCAGGTACTAGGAGTACAGGTGTGTGCCACCATGCCCCACTAAGTTTTTAACTTCCTCACAAAATATTTCTTTTACCTCCTTACTCTGCCTAAAATCCTGCCAGCCGCAGAAGCCATCACTTTCTTTGAATGCTGGCAATTAGATCCACTCACCCCCCACATCCAGTGGACCTGGGCTTGAAAGTGCAGACGGTTCTCCACAGACCTTTCACATTCCTGCACATCCTGCAGACAAAGGTATTGGCTACCTGCATTCTGGACTTGGCTTTCAAGATGCCTGTACAGTAAGCAGGCTTGGAAGATAGAGACAGAGTCTTACTCAAAAGCAAAGGACAGATGTGTTTACTGACCAGTATAATAAAAATAATGTCTCCCCCCCAGAGCAAAGGGCAGGCTGACTCACCACCCACCATAAAAAGGTTCAGAGACCCTAAATCAGCTGTGCTGGCTCATGCCTGTAATCCCAATACTCAGGAGGCTGAGACAGGAGGATCGCAGTTCAAGGACAGCCTCAGCAACTCAAAGAGACCCTGTTTCAAAACAAAAAATACAAAGGGCTGGGGAAGCAACTCAGATAGAATGCCTCTGGGTTCTATCCACAGTACCAAAAAAGGGGGAGAGGGGGGATTTAGAGACCCTAAGCTCAGGGTTTCTCTCTGAAACATAAGCCATTTCACACACGGGTCTTTACCCTCACTGCACCTGCAGGAACTGGGGCTGCAAAAGTCACCACAAATGCAATCCTCTGGCCCCTGCTCTTGCTGCAAGTGATGGATTGTCTTTGACCCAAGTTTCTAGACTTCCGCCAGCATCCACAGAGCTGTGGCAGGCTCCATCGACAGTGGTGAGTGGGGGGAGCCCCCAGACCCTCACAGTTCCTCACTGAGAAATGAGCTCCATGCTCCTGGCTCCTCAGTGTCACACCCCAATGTCCCCTCTGTCTCCTGCCCACCTTCCCCTCAGCCAGTGTGAGACCGTAGGCACCTATCTCCCCACCCCAAGTCCTGTCGCAATTCTGGACGACGTCACAGGCCACCTAGTGGGCGACCACAACCCGGTTGACCCCTGGCCTCCCAGCCTCTGCCTCTCAACAACTCTGGGTGACAGCTCCACCCTGCCCCAGCCACACGCCCCAGCCACGCTTAGGACAGGAGCAACACTGGGAACGGCTCTGGCTTGGAAACCTCAAAATCCAAACATCATTCTCCACTTTGGTTATTCTATTTTTCAGTTTTAAAAATTCAACTTCTTTGTGTCCTTTTTTTTTTTTTTTTACAGATTCCTCTTCCCTGCAATACTTAAGCCGATCTTTATTTCTTTAAATATAGTAAGCACAGTTGTTTTTTTTTTTTTTTTCATGGTCTGTGCCGGATAATACCAGTATCTGAAATCTGTGGGTTCCTAATGGTATCTTATTCCATGTGTATTTAGTTATCTGTGACTGTGTGCTGGCCATTATGCCTGGAAAATTATTTATAGAGGATATGTGTCTGGAAACCTTAGCTTAGAACCCACCTTAATCCAAAATCAAGACCTAGTGTCGGTGGACCACCCAGATAGCACAAATCTGAGCTTCCAAACCATGTAAGGATTGGTTTCATTTAGTTGTCCCCAGCTTTAAGGAAATACTGCTGGGAAGCCTCCTGCTGGAGAGTACAGTTGGTGCTGGTCTTGACTTGGATTTCGATAGACAAAAGGAAAGCTCAGCTTTGCTAGCTTTCCCTCAGAGCAAAGCCGACTCAGTTCTGACTTCGTTTTTTCCCCTTCGACTCCTTACTATTTTGTCAGCTCTTGTGACTTTTGAGGCTTTTTTGTATTTTATTCGGCAATCTTGGTTGTTTTCAGCAGGCAGGTTTAGTCCAAAGAATCTAACTCACGTTTACCTGGAATCAAAGCTCTGTAGTCCATTCTCTATCAAAGACGTCTTGTCTTTCTAGTACTTTCCCCTCATTAATCCCACGGCATCTGTTTGTTTATTCATTTGTTTGTTTGAAGGTTTGGGTTTGGTTTTTGTTTGTTTATTTGGGTTGTTGACTGGTTTGGGGTTTTTGTTTGTTTGTTTTTGTTTTTGTTTGGGCACCTGGATGGAACCCAGGAACATTCTACCTCTGAGCTAAACCCCAAGCCCTTTTTATTTTGATACAGGGTCTCACTAAATTGCCTAAGGGTGTCATTAAATTGCTGAGGCTGGCCTTGAACCTTCGATCCTCCTATTTCAGCCTTTCAAACACTGGGATTACAGGCCATGCCCAGCTTTCGCAGCATCTGTTTTTAACCTCACGGAGACCTCCAGACCCATGGCTACCTCAGGTGCCCCAGTCTACCCTCCTGTCCCTCTGTCTCCACTCTCTTCTTTGTACCCCATGCTCCATCCCTTCAGCCTTGCTTGTCAAAAACTCTAAATGCCCATGTCCCATTTTCTTGCCTTTATATCTAGCTGGGAAAGTGCGTCCTCACCGGAGCCATTCTTTGCCCGTATGTCCACACTGCTGAGTACTTGTGGGAAAGCCCACCCACTCATTTTGCTGCTACTCTTCTTTACTGGTCCCTGATGGCCACCAGGCACCCATCGCCACCCATCTACGACACAATCAGCCCCATGCTGCTCTGCCCAGGACTTTGGTAGTTTCCTTCCCCTCCTTGCCACCCCACACTCTCCGATAATGCTCAGTCCCACTCCGCCCAAAGCAGCCACAACTTCTGGGTCCTCCACTCTGGCTCCTTGGTCACCAGTGTACCCTATCTTGCCTCGTTCTCACCGGTTGCACACACAGTCTCAGGCGCCCTAGTCTCAGGCACCTCCGGACTCCCTCCTTCTAGCTGTGTAGAAATCTCACACCCATAAACTGACCTCCATCCTTTCTTTTTCTGGTGGTTTTTCCCCCATTATTTTGTAAGCACACACTGTTTTGGAACTGAGCTCTTGGCCAGGTGTGGTGGTGCACGTTCATAATCCCAGTACTTGAGAGGCTGAGACTGGAGGATCGCAGGTCTGAGGACAGCCTCAGCAAGTAGTGAGACTCTCATTATCCTATCAAGACTGTGTTTCAAAATAAAAATAAAATAGGGCTGGGGGTATAGCTTGGAGGTAAAATGCCCCTGAGTTCAATCCCCAGTACCAAATAATAACAACAACAACAATAATAATAATAATAATAATAAAACTGAGCTCTTTTTTTCAACTCTACAGTTCTTCCAACAGTTATTCCTGCCTCTTCTCCCCAATGTGGGACAGTCAGTCCTACAAGCTCCCTGTTGCACCCCCAAATTATACGTCTGTTTCTCCCACTGCAATCCCTCCCCAAAAGACAATGAGCTCCCCAAGAGCTAGGACTTCATCTCGAATCGCTATTCAATCCCCAACACCTAGCACAAAAGAGGTGGAAGAAATGAAAGTACAAGACCCGGGGCCATGGTTAGGCCCGGCAGTTCGGGTTGCCAGGGAATTCTGCTTTGATGGGAGGCCAACTGGCAGTGTGCTGGCTGGACCATATTGCCGAGGCTTCGCAGTTCCCCTCAGACTCTGGAAACTCCGTCTTTATTTGGTTAGTATCTGATTTGTGGGTTAATAAGTCTTTGTCTGAAGGTCTCGGGGCACAGCGCAGAGCCAGGATCACCTTTCTCAGGCTCCCCTGGGGCTGGGAGTGGAGGATGAGTGTGTTTTGAGGCCTGACTCCTTGGACGGCCGACAGGACCTCAATCTGGGCGTATTCCTCATTAAGGTTTATTTACCTTTTGTGGTGGCCTAAAAAAAA
>PVLC010042798.1:0-12806 GCA_004027655.1 Graphiurus murinus | reverse complement strand
CATAACGTTTCAGTCTTTTCTAGTCAGTGAATAGTTGTACTGTTTAGAATCAGCATGGTGTCCTGTGTTGAGAATAGTTACATTAACTTCTTAATCAAACCTTTAAGTTGGACTCTTATTTGAAATCCCCTCTTCTAGGTATCTGGATTCACTGTTTATTGAGGACTTTGAGAATGAGCTTTATCTAGTCTAAATCTTTCATCGGTCTTGCATCTTCCAAAAATATTACTCTTCTTCACTGCTTTCCTTGTTCTTGAAATATTTTTACTTAAAAAAATATTTCTACATTTAAAGTTTCCTCTGAAGTTCAGTTTAGTGATTGACTTTGATATATTTGTGAAAGTACATTATGTGGAGAGGGTGAGGGAGTGGGATGGGAATTGGGGAAGGGGTTAAATGAGAAATGTGTGCATATATGCCTTTATCAGCTTGTACCTAACAAAGATGTATGATTACAATGCACCAATTAATAAAAAAATATTTCTACATTTTTTCAAAACAAAATTTATATTCATGACCTCTAATGGTACTAAGAAGTAAAAGTTTCAACAATAAATACTTTATACCAATTTGCTTTCCAGAAATGCTGTACTAATTTATATTTTTACTAGCAGTATCTTAGAGGCTTTATTACTTATTTCAAAGTACTGCTAAAAGAAAAACTGAGAGTAACTCAATGTAACAAACTTTACTTGAGAATGGAGAATGTTTTAAAACTGGGCAGCATTCCAAATCAAAGATGATTCAGAATATACTCTGTTACAATGTGGTGAGCTACTTTTATAACCAGGAAGACAGGAAATGACATACAGAAATTACATGATTGGTTCAGCTTTGCCTTTGATTCACATGGGCATAATTTAGCAGCCTTCAGCCTATAATTGGTTGAAACTCTTGTCTTAGCTACAAGACTATGTTCTTGATTAGGTTAAAACCTGCTGCATATCAAGCTAAGTTGTAGTTTACCATGAAAGGTCTCCCTGTGGACCAATTCATCATTTAGGTAGAATGGATGGTTTAGGCTAAATTATTTTGATTCAATACTATGCCAAAAGTATACTTTTTTAACATCACCAATTGATAAGCAGAGAAATACTATGATTTAAACCTAGAAGAACTGGAGAAAACATTTACACTCTTCACCATAAGAATATAAATAACAAGTATTTGATACATAAATGAAAGTGACTGAGACTCAGAGATATTTAGTAATTTTTATTAAACAACAAATAATTCTGGAAATTTTGGTATGACTATAACTGATTAGTATTCCAATCTTATTTTATGCTCTATTGAATAAGAGGTTATTACATAGAATAAACCTGATTGTAGAAAATTATGTAATTTCACTAACTTTTATAAGACTATTACCAATAGCTATGATCTTGTTATTGATTGGAATAATAAAATTTTCATATAAATTTCAGTTGTAGACCTACTATAATGCTCACTACTTTAAAATTAAAGTTATTAGTAGTTTGTGTATTATATCTTACTTAGTATGTTAATAAATAACACAAATTCCATTATAAATTTGTTTTTAAAATACTTTTGTTAAGCTTATTTCAATATTATTCATTTCCATGGACATCCTAGGTATTTTATTTGAAGCATTTAAACACAAAAAAATTAAGAATGCCACATACATGAAAGAGGTTCTCTTGAGAAAAATGCAAAATGAGCCACATTTTAAAAAGCATCCAAACTTTAGGTATATTGTAAAATATATTATTTACTCGTGTATTGTCATAGTTGAAAATATTGCTGTTTTAAAACATTTAAATTTCATGCCCTTTCACCTTATACATTTATTTACTTTATATTTTAAAAAATTTTAGTATTTCACTTTTTCCACTATAGTTCCTCCTCTAAAGCAAGGTGTAGAATGAAGGCTTTTGAATGCCTCATTGGTTTTGTACATTTTTTACTAGATGTGATGGTAATATTCTAAAGAAAGAATGGAACAATTTGCCTTTCTAATTAGGCCATTGTGGGACTTAATTTGCTGTACTGTCATCACCATGTTTTTTATTCTCTTTCAATGCACACTTAAAGTTGAAAGAGGAGCACTGTACTGAAGAACCAATAGTCAATTAGAAACATTTGGTGATAAAAAGTTTGAGGTGGAGAGTCAAATTTGGCCTGGAAATAAATGTGTATCTTCAAATACAGAACTTAACACTGAATTATTGGTAATAAAATTTAGATATTCTTTTTTTGTTTTTTTTATTGTAATAATTCGTGCTTTGTATTTATACATTTTTGTTAAGTACAAATTGATAAAGACAAATGTGCACACATTTCTCATCTGACCCTATCCCCAATTCCCACCCTGCTCCCTCGCCCTCCCTTCTTCTCAAGTTCAGTTCAGTGAGTGATCTTGATATAATTGTGTAAGTACTTCATGTGCCTTAGTGTGCTCACCCCCCACCCCCGTCCATTCCCTTCGGTTAAGTCTACTTCTTTGTTTATCGTACAACCTTCCCAAATTGAGTCAAGAAGATATCGAAAACTTAAACCGACCAATAACAATCAAAGAAATAGAAACAGCAATAAAGAGTTTACCATCAAAGAAAAGTCCAGGACCAGATGGTTTTCCAAGTGAATTTTATAAAACATTTTTAGAAGAGCTAATCCCAATACTCCTTAAGCTATTCCATGAAATAGAAAGAAACGGGACCCTTCCAAACACATTCTATGAAGCCAACATCACACTAATACCAAAACCAAATAAAGACAGCTCGAGAAAAGAAAACTATAGGCCTATATCATTGATGAACTTAGATGCAAAACTGCTAAACAAGATACTAGCAACACGCATTTAAAACCACATTAAGAAAATTATACACCATGACCAAGCCAGGTTCATCCCAGGGATGCAAGGCTGGTTCAACATTTGAAAAACAATACACGTAATTCACCACATAAACAGACTCAAAGACAAAAATCACATGATCATCTCAATTGATGCTGAAAAAGCATTTGACAAGATCCAACACCCATTCATGCTAAAAGCACTACAGAGAATTGGAATAGAAGGAACATACCTCAAAAATCACTGAGGCAATATACAATAGGCCCATAGCCAACATCATATTAAATGGAGAAAAACTGCAAGAGTTCCCACTAAAGACAGGAACAAGACAAGGATGTCCATTATCACCTCTTCTGTTTAATTTAGCAATTCTTTAAAAAGCAAGAGATACAATTATAGCTATCAGTTGGACAATATCTAGAAAAACATGTTTAAAACTTTGGTTTTTTTCCTCCTGTGGCACTGGAGATTGAAACCAGGGCCTTTCATCATGTACCAGGAAAGCTCTCTACCACTGACCTTCATGTCTCATCCTTTTTATTTTCAAACAGTTTTCACTAAGTTGCCTAGGCTGACCTCAAACTTGCCATTCTCCTGCCTTATTCTTCCAAATAGAAGGGATCACAGCTGTGTACTTCTTTATTTTAATCCTTTAGTTGTTGTGACATACACAATGAAAACAAGACCCAGACTCTTTATTAAACCCCTCAATGTTCTGGTGTAGAGAACAGATGAGAAGACTAACAAACTCTATCAGTGAGATAAGTAAAATAGATGCACATATAGGTGTATTGTCACTAAAACTAAATATAAAATTTGCTTATTTGTTGCAAAAAAGGGGAATTAGCAGAATATTTGCATCTAAAATTATTTAAAATGGCTTATAAATTGAACATATTAGCAAATAGAAAATGTGGTGATAGAAACTAAACAAAGCATCTTAATTGAACCAAGGGAATAGATACCAATTGAGGTTAGATAAGTACTACAATTGGTTGCTTTTTCTGTAGCATAGTGTGAAAAAAAGAAAATATATTTACTTATGATCTACTGAGGATCATTCTATGGGATATTTTATTCTAAAAGATACCCATAGGAAAAACAAATTAATAAAAATGTTGAGGAAATATGGAATAAAGTAACACTAGCTTTGAGACTATTTCTATTACAAAATTCCTACAATAATAAACAACATACTAATTTGATTAAAAATGACATCCATGAATATCCTGAAGAAGTAGTATTTCTTGAAACATTTTAAAATTACTGATTTGATAGTTTTCACTTAATTATACATACAGTAAGCCCATATGTTTGCATGATAACATTTTTCTAGTTAATAAAGTATTTTGAATAAAATAGCTAGAGTGAACTCTAAAAAACTGGAATGAAGATGAAATAAAAAGAAAATCACTAAGGATACAATTTAGCAAATCTGTTTTGTGTACAATATTTTTGTAACACTAGGTAAACTAATTGATTTCCATTGCCAATTTCAAGATTAAAGAGAAGATCTAATAAGTACAAATTATTAAAATACTGAGTATTGGCATTTTAAATGGTACAAATAGTCTCTCTGAATTAATGAAAGGGGATTTAAAACTATTGATTATTTCCTGTATTTTGTAATAAAATATATGAGACTCCTGATGTTACAATTATATTTGTTATAACAATCACAGTTGCATCATATATACAATTTATTCATTTACTTGAAAACCTCAGAAAATAACTCTAGATATTTGTCTGAAACATAGTAGCAGAGAGGCTGCTAAATACAGTATTTATGATTGAATACTTCTGAACAATAATGTTTTGATAAAGATAGAAGAAAACTAATTGCCAACGTTAATGGCATTCTTTTTTATGAAAAAGAATACTACTTTTATGAAAAGTAGTAATATATTCTAATTCAGCTTTAAAAGTAGTAATATATTATAAGTAATTATATTGTAAATAATTGCAAATATTTTCTACTTAACAAAATTCAGAATATGTAAGTTTTGAGAAAGTGAGGGGGAAAAAGGTTACTCAAAACTATTGTAGCCAGGAGTAGTGGCAAATGCTTGTAATCCCAGTACTTGGGAGGCTGAAACAGGAGGATCACAAATTCGAAGCCAGCCTCAGCAACTTAGTGAGGCTCTAAGAAACTTAGTGAGACCCTGTTTCCAAATAAAACATAAAATAGGTCTGGGGGTGTAGCCCAGAGGTAAAAGGCCCCTGGATTCCATCCCCAGTACCACAAAAACAAAAGAAACAATAATAAACAAACAAAACAAAACAAAAAAATCTACTGTAAAGTTTAAGAAAGTATTCAGTAGACAATAAAAGTCATCTATACTTTTTAGAAAGTAGTTTAATCATTGACAAGACTCACAATTTCTCATTAGAAAAAAAGAAGTCTTAACTGAAATTTAAGGAAAGACATAGATGACATAAAAATCATCATACTCAAGTCCTACTCAAGTCATGTAAAAGCCATTGAAGAAGAAGAAGAAAGAAAAGAAGAAGAAGAAGAAGAAGAAGAAGAAGAAGAAGAAGAAGAAGAAGAAGGGGAAGAAGGGTGGTTTTTTCAGACTAGAAATAGAGCTGCATGTTTTGTGAACAAATAGGAAGTCAAAAGCAAATTATATCAACTATCATAGAGCTGATAGGACTGAACCTAATGACCATTCATTTTATTATCTGTTTAAGAATTTGTTGCCTTTTTATTCAAAGTGAATAAAAGCTGCAATACAGTTTTTTTCTTGGTTGCAGCTAACATCATTTAGAATAGTAGGTAATAATAAATTAAGAAAAATGAAGATGGATCAGATATTTAAATATATGTGTAATGAGTATGTAATAAATATTTAAATATATGTGTTGTTCCTACACTTATATCAGACTTTTCTTTGTAGGAAGGCTTTCAAATTTTAGGAGTCAGGTTAATTTTATATTTTATTAAGAAGAAATTTAAATTTAGAGTATACATTTTATTGAATATTTTTCAGTTATTGGCAAATGATATAATGTGCATCAGTGCTTACAAGATATTAATCCATGTTTTGGTCTATGTTCAAATCATTCCAAACCATGGCCAATTTCTTCTAAATTTGATTGTGTTTCAGGTATTCAATTCTATCTCAAAGTGGTGATTTGTTGGATATTTTCCCAAACTGCTGCAATATTAAGGTAGGCAAGTCATACAAATGACTGCCAACAATTGAAATTGGCCTGTGTTCTAAGTAGTTCAGAGGGGATAGTTTGGCTTGCAACCCACCTGAGTGGCTTAGTAATTTTCAAGCCCGAAGGTAAATTCTTCTTTCCACAGAGAAAATCATACGATGTTCTACAAGTCCATGGCAACAAAATATAAATATTAATATTGCCCAATTATTTTAGTAAGTTTGATCATATTTTCCCATTATTTTGTTTCTCTTCCTTGATTATGTTCCATAGAGAAAAGCACAGAATATCTCCTACATATTCTATTTTGGGGACATCCTTAAAAATGCCTTCCCAGAAACTTTTAAAGGATTTGTTAACCTAGCACTATGTAATATCCACAGTCTGGTTTAAATTTTATATTATCATTTGCTTATTTCATCTTTTATTTATTTATTTATTTATTTATTTATTTATTTATTTGCAGTACTTGGGATGGAAGCCAGGGGCATTCTACCTCCATTTTTTATTCTTTATTTTGAACCAGGGCCTCACCAAGTAGGTGAGGCTGGCCGTGAACCCAGATGCTCCAGTCTCAGCCTCCCAAGTACTGGGATTACAAGCATGTTCATCTTTTAAACCTGTAACCGAGACTCTTATTGTGTGCATATTTCTTGCATGTTCTGAACTGAATTAAATAATCAACTCATGCTTTCATAGAAACAGAGTCTGAGTCTATAAGTAATCTTCATTTTCTCTGTGATTCTTAAAAAGAACTCCTTGGAAACACCATACTGATTATTTTTTTTCTTAGCACAGTTTTGGTTCTTTCTTTTTAAAAAATTAATGAATCAGGGACACCATCTTCAAATTGGAACTAACAGCTATAACAATAAAATGATACTACTATGAACCACATAAGATATGTCTGTCAATGGTGGGCCACATATACAATGGTGGCCCCTTAATATTATAATGGAGCTAAAAACATCTTAAAGTCCAGTGACATTGTGACCATTTTAATGGTCATAATGCAATGCATTACTAGTAATTTGTAATGATGTTTGTGTAAAAAAATCTTCCTGCATTGCCAGGCATATAAAAGTACTATACCTATCCAAATATGTATATGTACTGTTACTTATAAAAATTAAGTTTACAGTAAAATAATATACCATGATAAATTGCCAGCACTTCAAATATCTCCTGTTCACTCTGTCTCTTTATTGTATCGAGGCCACATCAAGTGATTGACATAACATCTAGGTTTGTGTAAGTATACTGAGTGATGTTTGCACAGACATCACCTAATGACATATTTCTCAGAAAATATCCCCATTGTTAAGAAATGCATGATTGTATTGTTATTGTACATATATTTTCTCATATTTCTATGTATTTTCTCAACCTTTGGAGGTGCTAATAATTTAGAACAAGCTTATAGATAATACAGTGTCTCTATAACTTACTGTGAAAAAACCTCATAAATCTTTAGTATTAGCAATTCTACAAATATTTAAATATATTAGTAATGAAATACTTGTCTGTGTACACATACTTATATTTTGAAGAAAGAGATGGGCAATAAACAAATACATAATTGTACTGATATGGAGAAATTGAATAATTCATCTAACGATCTATTCCTAATGGTTGTTAAATATTGACCTATGGGTCATAAGTGGCTGTTAGTACTTTCAATAGGCCTCTGGTAGACAACCACATTTTAAATGATTAAAAATAAGGATGACAAGGTTTTCTTGAGGCAAAGATAACTGTTCTATTGAAATCTGAGTCACCTTTAAACTTTTGATTTTTAATTGATTATTGGGAAAGACCTACAGAAGCATCATTATATATTGCATGGCATTTATTAAATGTCTACCATGTGCTAGAGAGTACTGTAAGTGCTGAAACTACTAAAGCATGACTATTCTTTCTAATTCTCATAACAGTTATATAAACTCTCTTAAAGGTAAGAATTTTGAAGAACAGAATAATCGTACGTAATTTACATAGAATTGCATAATTATTAAGTTAGGATAGGGCTATATGACTCCAAATCAGTATATTTAATCCTTTGTTTTTACTACAAGATTCTGTTGAATAAATATAAGTGAAGGAGATAAAAATGTGATACTTCTAGGGTTAGAAAAAGTGAAGTAAAATAAATGGTCCCAGGAAAATGTGATTTAAAGTTTCTTTTTTCCAGCTGTAACTAGAAAAGATGGAAATGGTTGTTTAAGTGATAAATATGTGAATGAGTTATTGGTGGATACTCAGAAGTTATCAACTCCAGAATTCACACAGTAGAAAAGGAAAGAAGGAATTTAATTTATTACAGATTCATGACTATGAAACCTCCTTACAGAACAAGAAAGGACACAGAAGCAGAATAGAAAACTTCAAAGAAGATGTAACCCACACAGAAGCAGATGTCAACATTTTTTAATGGTACAATTTGAACATTTGTATCATGGACAATATTTGTTAAAAGCCACATGGGAGGTGTCATGACATTTATTTTTCTGCCCAACAGGGGAATCTAATTACAGTTAGGACCCAATCTGGGATGTATTATTGCTTCCTCAAAGCAAACTAATGCATTAGCCCTCTTCTTACCAAAGTGGTAATTGAGAAAAATGCTGATCAGGCAGAACACAGAGGCAAGTAGCCAGAGAATAGAGAATACATATTAGAAAAGAATAAAAAACTGTATCCGCAACAATTAAGTAAAGAGATTCTATTCCTTAGAAATATTGGCAGATGTTTTGAGTATAAGATTGAGAAGTAATACTTTCCCGGCAACAACACCATACACACACACACACACACACACACACACACACACACACACACACTCTTCTAGGTATTAAAATACAAAAGTAAAATAATTAAAGGCCAAAGTCTGGCCCAACAATAATTATAAAAAAAATAAATAAACTAGATTGACTAGAATATTTACTTCTGGCTATGATGTATTAATTAGTAGTAAACTAGACAAACAAGAACATTGACAAAAACACAAAATTACTCTTTTTACATATTGAAAAAAAGTAATTGTCAGTATAGGACTGTGTCCACGCTAAAAAATAAATAAAATTAAAAACAAATAAAGAAAGAAAATTGAGATGAGCCATAGGTTATACTTGGGAGCCTTTACTCATCCCCAGTACAGAAAGGGTGAATCCAGTCAGAATGTTACATTCTTGCTAAATTAAGGAGACAGGAGTTTAGAAAAAAAGCAAGGTAGCTGGAATTTGAGGAGCAGTCCACAGGACAATAGCTACAGAAGTATGCTCTGGATACACTTGAGTCCTGCCCTTAACTCTAAGCTACATATGCAAAGAGTGAGACTCAGTGAAGGCAGGCAAAGAACAACTACCAGGAACTACTAAAGAACTGTAACCACAGATATCTTAGGTCTCACATGGTTGGAGGATTTGTGATATGAACAACCAGTGTGTAGAGATCTTGCATTTGTGGCATATATACAAGACTTCAGAAATTCCCAAAATTAGACACAGGGCTAAACTTGTCCTAGAGCAAAGGGTGCTTTATATTCATCCTCACAAAGCCAAAAAATAATCCTCAAAATGGTTAAATTGATCAGATAAATTAAGCACCTGCCAAACCAAAATCCAATACTCTTTTTCAAAGAAAACAAAATCTAGATACATACTCAACAATGTTTACAACACTCAGTGTGCTCATTTCTAGACATATGAAAAGAACTTGTACCCCATAACCAAGAGAATTCATTCAAAAGAATTGAAATTCATACATGACATAAATTATGGAATAGGAAGTGACTAGTTTTTAAATAGTTTGTAAGCCAGGCATGGTGGCACATGCCTGTAATCCCAGTCTTTGGGAGGCTGAGACAGGAGGATTAGAGATTCAAGGACAGCCTCAGCAAGTAATGAGACTCTCATCAACCTAGCTAGACCCTGTTTCCAAATAAAAATAAAATACGGTTGTGGGTATAGCTGAGAGGTACAATTTCCCTTTTTAAATACCCACCACCACAAAATAAAACAAATATGGAAAAATATTAATATAATCAAGATATAAATTAAAATTATAAGAAAGCCAAAAATAATTTTGATAGCTGAAAAATGCAAAATAAGACATAAAACTACTTTATGGAGGAGTAGCCAGTTATATATTATAGTAAAAATGATCAAGCTCCTGAACGTGGATAGAGGGCAACAAAAACTATCCAAATTAAAACATAGCAAAAATATAAAAAGTGAAATAAAACAAAACCTTAGTTGCCTGCAGGACATTTTCAAAGAATTTACCACTGGTTTAATTAGAATCCATATGCATAGAATGTGGAGAAAATTATTTGAAGTAATATGAACCAAAAATTTCCAAACTTGGTAAAAATTTTAATCTAACATAGTTAAGAAACTCTAACAAGATAAAGAAAATAATTCTAAGAGATATTATAATAAAGAGTCTGAAAATAATAATAAAGAGAAACAACTGAGCTGGGTATGATGGTGCACACTTGTAATTCCAGTACTTGGGAGGCTGAGACAGGAAGATCGCAGGTCCATGGCCAGCCTCAGTTACTTAGTGAGGCCTTTCGCAACTTAGTGAGACCCTGTTTCAAAATAAAGAATAAAAATAGCACTGGGGGTATAGCTTGGAGATAGAATGCTCCTGAGTTCAATCCCCAGTTCCACAAAATTAATTAATTAATCAAAAAATTAAAAAATAAAGCCAAAAGTGAAAAAGGAAAAAAACCACTCACATTATAGAAAACAAGAATAGAATGTGCCTCATATTAAAACAAAATACATGACAGATGACAATGGGATGTCCTTAAAGTATCAAAAATATCCATCAACTTAGAAGTCTATATCCTTCAGAATGTACCTTGTATCAAACACCAGGCTAGATGCTGAGTATTAGTATGAACATGAACAAGAAGAAATTCAAATGTTAGGGAATAAAATAAAACATTCCTCAAAATTAATAAATTATATTCTTATATATATAAAAAAACTCACTAGTAGTTACTTTCAATTTCCTGAAAACTGCATTGTTTATTACAAAAACAAGGACAAAAATCTTGAGCTAGCTCAAACTTTTGAAATCTAATGTTGGTTTTCATGCTTTTTTGTCTTATTAGCTCTAGGTCATGTCCTTAACACTCCCTGGAAAGGAAATCTTATTTTCATTCAGTGATTGCTCAGCTGTAATAAACCACTAACATTTTTTAATTTGATACTTTACCTACTGATTGCGCATATAGCATGGCAGAAGGTTGTACTTTTCCCCAGGAGCAATTTTCTTCTGAATATGAATATTTCAACACACCTCTTTAATTTTTAGGATCACTTTTGCCTTGGTGAAATAAATTTCTCCGTTTAAGAAAAAAAATCCAAAGGACAACTTTATAAAATTTAATACTATTAAAATAAACTTATGGAAACATTTCATAGCAGAGATGATAGAGAAGTTTAGGAACTTTTACCCTTAGTATAGAGGGAATTGGCTGAATGAGCTCAGGAAATTTTTGGTTAATCAACCTGACTGATTCTAATTTTCTTGCTGTTGGGTACGTGAATCTTTTCACAGTTATCATATTTCAATCAATGGAATCTTTCAGAATCTACTTCTAGCTACGAAAAATCCATTCATATAGAATGGATTATTTGGTAAGTTAGGAAGTAACTTAGAGCAAAAGACAGCAAGGGAAGAGATCTGTTTGACAGCACCATCATCTCAGGAGGTTTGTGAGCGTGTGGGGCTTTGTTGGAATCTTAGTGTGGTTCTGTGTTTTGGTATGGAAATTCTCCTTCTTGTGGATCTCACTTTGTAAAGGGAAATCTATGGGAAAGCAATCTTTCCAACAAAGGTTAAACAGGGTGCTATGCTGAGCGTTCGTTCTGCAATAATAAATAAACAGATTGCTATGAAAGCCATATGCATGTCATATCTAATATGTCTAAATATGATCCTCAGATCTCTATAACAAACCTCACTTCTACTTTATAACTATATGCATTCTTTTTATATTAAGCATTGACTGAAATGGAGCTCATGGCCATTCTCTGCAGTATTTGAAGGCCTTGTAGGCCATGGAATTTTGCCTGGTTTAGATATAGCAAGGACTTCTACCCTTAGAGTCTTCTGGTTGACCACAAGTGATTTCCCCAAAGTTATTTTTAGAAAATCCATCTCATTTCACTACTCTTAGATTTGTATTAAAAAAAAAACTAATTAATCTTGGACTTATTTAGCCACAATCATTTTAGGGGAAAAAAAGGAAAGTTTTCAAAGTGAATGGCAAGCAGTTTCATGAATGAAAAAGAAAGCTTTTAATGAAGCAGAATTATTCTTTAAAACTACATTGGAAGAAAAGAAAGTGAAAGGTGTTTTTGGAAATTTAAAATAATTGATCAATTTAATTAACTGGATATGTTGTACCAATTTATGGTTTGACTGTGAGTCCATGAGATATGCGTACTCAGGCATCTGAAATATGACGCAAGTGGACAAACGAAATATGCTATGTAGTTTTCAAATACTAATGCTAAGTGCTTTTCTACTGGTAGATATCTTTCTACTAAAACTTTCTTTAGAATTTATTTTAACAGGTATAATTTTATTGAAGGGAAAAAAAGCATTTTTTTTTTTACTTTCTTAAGCTTTTCTGCCTTACGCCAAACTTAAATAAAACCAAGAGCAATTTTTCTTTATCCTTAAAACAATTAGTTAAGATTTTACTCAGGCCCAAAGAAGCAATTCTAGAACTCCAGGGAATGTGTACATAGCCCAATGTTTTTAGTAGAGTATACTTGCCCTTTTCCTCTATCAAATTTCAAGT
>PVLC010042797.1:0-12806 GCA_004027655.1 Graphiurus murinus | reverse complement strand
CGCGGAGACGGGCTTCTTTGCTCTCCCTGGTCGGCCTTCTGGGTTCTGCTCAGCTGTATTCCAGTTTTCGCAGCGTTTTTCACCTTTTTGTTGCTTTTTTTCTTCTTTCAAAAAGCTGGATCCACGACTGATTTGAATCGAGCTCACAGCGGCTCTTGAGACGTGTCTCACTCCGTCGCCATCTTCCCGGAAGTCTGTTTTGTCAGTTTTTGCAACCATTTTCTTTAGTATCATTTACCCATTAGGGAATGTTACTTAGTTAGCAGATGGTAGGGCTCATGCACTATCGGTCAAACTTCCAGCCAAACTCAGAGCTAGTGGGAGGATTGGCAAGACCATTTTCCATGAAAACACAAGTTTTTTTATTTTTACTTTTTCTATGTAGATTTTGGCACACAACACAGACAAAAGCCTTATGTTGATGAATTTGGAAAGCTTAAATAATGTAGTTGAGCAATGCAGTTTTCTTAAAATGTAAAACTGACTCATTTAATAATGTAAGTGTTGCCTGAGGGGTTTCATTTCAAACAACTTTGACTTATTTGTTTTTAAAAGATGTAAAGCATGTGGGCTTGCACATAGTTATAAAATCACCTTCAGATTTCACAGTGTTGTTGACTCATCTTCTCACTTAGGGGGGAAAAATCTGATTAGCTATGAAAGTTGTTACCATGTTGTAGAAGAACCAGATGGTTCAGGCTTGTTTGATTAAATTACTCGGGATTTTAAAACAAAGAGTACAATCAATGACTCCTCAATCCCATGTTTTGATAACCTCAGGGGTCAGTCTGACCTTAATTCACTGAAGCAGAGTGGTTCCAGGTTTCAGAGTTATGTACTCCATGAACTTCAGAAAGTAAGTTTACAAAACCACATTGCTCTATCAAGGAACTGTGTGTGTGTTGCTTGATTTGTGATGTGGGTGAAAAAGCAAATGAAACAAAACATGTAAGAATTGCTTTAGGAAATGTTTACTTTTGGTAGGATTTGCTCTACCCTGGACTTCACTTTCATCATTCTAGCCTTGATCAGGAATGCTATTGAAGGTAAAGAGTTTACAAGTGATTTTAATCTAAAGTTTTCATGAGTCTTAAATTATAGAAGCTCCATTAATTTTATCAGGAACCACCCTTGCAAAAATTATGCAGCATATGTAAGGTAAAAAACTACACTACAGAAAAAGGATGAAAGGTTTGTGCTCTGGAGTTTAGGGGTTGATTCTACATGTCCCTGGCATGCAGCTTAATCTTTTTGTTTCTAAGTTGTCTCCTTTGTAAAAGGAGGATGATAGTGAAGGTGATGATGGTGATGGTGATGATGATATCTCTTGCATTTGTTCTAACAAAGATTAAATGACTTAATATTGATGCAGTGCTTAGAACAGTCCCTAGCATATGGCAATTTCTCTGTAGAAGTTACTGTTATTAACATGTTGAATTTAGAAGACTGAATGGTAGTTAGGCATGGTGGTCCATGCCTATTATAATCCCAGTACTTGGGAGGCTGAAACAGGAGGATTGCAGGCTTGAAGTCAGCCTCAGCAACTTAGCAATATTCTGTTTCAGAATAAAAAATACAAAGGGCTGGGGGTTTGTGGCTTGGGGATAGAATACCCCTGATTTAAATCCCCAGTTCGGGGGAGAGGGGGGAAGGCTGAGTAGTAGCAAAAGTCATTGGATAAGAGGTTAGGGAGACTGGAGTCTAAACTCAGCTCTTCTGGCTCTGTCAGCCTTTTTTTTCTAGGTATCCAATTTCTTTCAATGTCAGAGTAGACTTCTAAAATCCCTAGCAAAGAGTCTTTACTTATATTTTCTTCTGTGAAATGAGGGTGGGTTAGATGGCTCCTAGGATCACTTCCAGTTCTATGTGAGTATGAATCTTGGGTGGAAATGAACATCCCAGTAGAGGAAAAGGTCAGGTGCAAACTCAGAAAGACCTAGACAGGACTTATGCCCTCACCTGCCTGGGATGCTTCTCCACCCATTGCTAGATTCACTGGCGCTCTCTTTCTTCATGTCTCAGCTCACACACCACCCATCAGAGAGGTTTCTCTTGACTACCAGCTCTAAGCTCAAGTCCTGCTGTAGGACCTTGTAGTTTTCCTTCAATAGTACCTCTTACTGTTGTAAATTGTTTTTAGTTCTGTCTCTCATGCTTAATTATATGGTCTTTGGGTTCAGGGGTTACATCATTTTTTGGTTACTCCTTTATACTCAGCACTGAAGAGACTATCACAAATGGTTACTCAATCAAGATTTTATTCATTTAATTAATAACTACCCTTTTGAAGGCCCTATTTTAGGTGCTGGGAAATAGCACCTAAAATGTGGGGTAGACAAAGAATAGCCATGTTCGTGTGGGATTTATGTTTTGGTGTGAAGAATCAGATAGAAAACAAGTCAAAAACCACACAAAACCATGTCATGCACAATTAAATGCTATGAAGAAAATAAATCAGGGTAAAGGATGAAGAGCCACCGGGGTGTGCTGCTTAGTACTGTTAGGGAAGGCCTCTCTCTGAGGGGTATTTGCTGAAATAATTAAAAAATAAAGCCAAGAAAATGAGATAATCATCTTAGGGGTGGCTAAGTAGGTCAGCTTGACTGAAGGAGAGTTTATATTGAGAGGACCAAGATATAAATTTTGGCAAGATGTGTATTTGAGGCCTTGAATGTTCACTAAGGAAGATGGACTTTAACCATGAACATGAGGAACCATTCTGTTAATGGCACAATGACAGACTTAGAAAGTTGTTCTCTTCCCCCTTCCCTACTGTTGGTGGGCAAAGGAGGTGGGAGCAGGCAGAATCTCAGGGCAGAAGGAGATTTCTCTAAGAATGAACACTAGGCTGGGCAAAATGGTGCATACTTATGGTCTCTGTACTTGGGGGACTGAGACAGGAGGACCACTGGCTTGAGGCAGCCTCAGCAACTTAGCCAGACCCTGTTTCAAAAAAAAGACTGGAGTTAGCTTACAGACAGAATGTCCCTGTACAAATGCCCCTGTTCAATCCTCTGTACAAAAAGGAAAGAAAGAAAGAAGCACTAGGATAGCATTGGTAGGAACAAAAAGGAAAGGACTGTGTGGGAACCAAAACATCAACAGAAACAGAATCAAGGACTGATGGCGTGAGCAGGGAGGGGTGAGTGAGCCAGTGCTTTGCCAGAAGTGGCGGCATTGAGGGTGGCAACCAGAGCAGCAGAGTCTCTGGAAAAATGAAGCCAGGAGCAGAGCCAGCTCCTCTATTGATCTTAAATGCATGACCTACCCTGACCACCGCTACCCCCCACCACCACTGATTCCTGACTCACACTTCCTGTCTTGCTCGGGGATTTTCTTTTCATACCATACAGCATTCTGTTTAAATGGTTGGTGGGGCCTAATTCATTTTAGCAGTTCATCTATTTTAGGTGGCTTGCGATCTGCATGTAAGTAATTTATCAGTGAACTCCAGCCCGTGTTTTATGCTCAGAAGACAGCCCTCCTTTTATTGCACTGCAAGTTAACATCAAATAGGAGAGAACTGCCAGCCCTGCTTCTTCCCATGCCTTTCCTGGCTCTATCATCTTTAATTTCTTTCTTTTCTTGATTTATTCCTTCTTGTCTATAAATGTGTTCAACTCATTCCTTTCCTAAAAAACACATTCCTCAGCCCTGCTTCTCTCTTGAGTTGGTATTCTATTTTTTCTTTATATGTGTTGTCAAATTTCTTGACACTACCTCCCACCTACTCACTGAGTCACTCAAAAACTGCTTTGAGCAGTCTCTACCTAGGTGTTCCAAAGGCACAAGCCAATTCCTCATTTCCAAAATAGAATTCCTCATTTCCTTCCTCCAACCTCCTCTTTCTCTTCTTTCCTGTCCAGCCCTCTCTTTCCCATGAATACTGTTTCTAAATGAATGGCACCTTCATCTACTCAGTGACTCAGCCAGAATTTGGAAATTATCTGGGACTTCTTTTATCCCCTACAGCATTTTCTTTTGTAGTTGCTAATTTCCATTTTTTTTTCTCTCCATTCTCTCTGGTACTCACTACCAGTGATAATATTATCAGAGCTACTTAATTGGTATTTTAGTATCGACCCTTGATTTTACCTCCCAATTAATTTTATTTGTGTACCAGAGATATCCTTTGAACATCACATTTGTTCACATCATTTTCCTGGCTAAATATCTCTTCTGGGCTCTCCATTCTTTTCTAGCCTCGTGACATGTTTCTTGCCCCCACCCGCAGCTCTCTGACAGCACCTCTTTTTTTTTCTCTATTCTGACTGGCTTTAGCATGCTGCAGGAGGCCTTTTTTGTTTTAGCCCCTTACTGCCTCTTAGCTTTGTTCGCATTTGTCTGTGAAAGCCCTTCACTGTAGTCATACTGAGTTACTCTTTATTACCTTTGTGCATGGCGCCCTCTTTGGTCATGACTTTGTCCATCACACCCTCCGTGTGTAGGCCCTTTGCTCTTCTTCCTTGCCTGACTCACTCTTGCTTAGACCCAGCATGGATATCGCCTCTTCCAGAGGGGCTACCTTTGATTTTCTGTTCTCTCCCTCAGTCTTGGTTAGTTGCCTTTCCTGTGTGTTCCCGAGGCACTTCTTGGTGTCTCCTATAATGATCTATTTTCTGTATTCTGTGACTATCCATGTGTTGAGGACAGGGACAGAGTCTTAACTGCTTTGGATTTACAACTCTTAAATTCTCTTTGACTATGCTCACTTTTAACCTGTTTTAATTCTGATTCTTTCTTGAAATGCTTTTTTTTTTTTTTTTTGCCTCGATGACATGGTGTTTCCTGATTCTTTTCTATCCTCATGAAATGTTTCTAGCCCCCACCCCCAGCTGTCTGATAACACCTATTTTTTGACTACTCTGACTAGCTCATGGTATTCACAGCCAGGCTTTCCACTAACACTCTATGATGTTGGTATTGATTTGGAATCATGATGGAGACCTTTCTAACTTCCCTACCACTTAGCAATTTTAACCTTTTAAATGTCAAGGAATGTGAGGCCAGTGACACTCCTGATATGCAGCAATGTGTGAGAGACTGAGGTGGTTTTGGAGACATTTTAGAATTGTCAAATTTGAAATGTCCATGCAGCATTAACTTAGAAAGTCCTAGAAGTATCCCAAAAGTCATAAAGTCACAACATCCTCCACATAGAGCATCTTTAGAGTTCTTATTTAATCTCTTTCCCAGGACAATATTGCTCACATATATTCTTGAGGTTTTAAATGGCAATGTAATGACACCCTTTTTCTCATCTGAGTTTAACAACTAGGGATTGAAATATTAGATGATACAAATGATGGGAGACTGTAGTTTAAAATCAGTGACCAAGGCTAATTCTTCATTCTTTTCTTGCTGCATCAGATAGACTCTTCCCTCAGTCACTGCTCAGCTGGGCAGCTGCAGATTTCCCCTATACTTACATCCAGGTTAGGGCAGAGTGAAGCAAGAGAGGAGTTGTGGACCTAGTTTTTTCTTCCTCCCAATCCCCATTATCAGGTATATCCCTCCTCTTCTGCTGGGAAGGAGTAAGGACTAGAGATAGAGGCCCAGAGGGTTACTGAAGTGTTTACAGATGGAGACATGAGCCAAGAAAATGAAATGAAGCATCTCCATTAAAGTAATGTTTAGCTAATCTCTGGTCTAGTGCTTTCTGTGCAGGAAAGTCTACTGACTTTGAGATGCATTCGGTTCCATTTTGGGAATAATTAAGAAATTAGAAAGTTGTTCATTATGTCAAATAAGATAAAGTAAATCCTCAGTATATTTTGTCCCTGGTTCTTTCTCATGCATTCAAAAGGAATAAGACCAAAATTACCAATTATGTAAAAGCATAGCTATCATTTTATTCTCCAGTTGTTTTGATTGCCCATTCCCAGTTAATTCAACTGTTTATTTTTCTAGTCTTGGCCCTCCCTGTCCATATCTACTCTCTTAGCTACGATATTCTACGAATTTTCTATTTGTAGGTTCCTCATAAAGTGGATTGGAACATATTTTATCTCCCGCTCTGAGTGAGCCAATCCTCTGAAGGGCAGGGAGTCTACTAGGTAATAGGTTGCCTGGATAACTTCATATCCTATAATGAGCTCTCTCCTCCCAGTCCTGAGGAGGTTTCCCTTCAAATAGAAATGTGAGATAAAACTATACAAGGCAATGTGAATATATAATCACATGATTTATTACTCAACACTGATTCAGAATCAGTGGAAAAAGCAACACCCTGGGGTGTCTATTTGGTACCAGATTCAAGTTAATCCTTTTATATGGAAAGCATTCTCCCCCAGTGGAAGTGCCTAGATGATTTAATTCTACACTAGTTATGGATTACTTCATAGCTTTATGATTTCCTCAAAATGCTGTTTTCAGCATAAGGGAGTCATTTGCTGGAGCATTAAAGAGCTAAGAATGCACTTTTGAGCCCACAGGGTCTGATTCCCATTGTGGACCCACTGTGTTCTTGGCTACCATCACTCTTGTGGTTAAAAGCATCAATGTAGACCATTCTACATTTCTTCCTCCCCTCTCATTTTCTCCTTTCCCTACAGTATGATTAATTTGTTTGTTTTTTCCAGAATGCTCTAGTTTATCTTCTGTTTCCATTACTAATCTTTATGTCTCTGCTTCTTCTATTCAGAGGCCTCCTCCAATCAGTCCTTCACACTCAACACAGCCTAGAGATAGAAAAAAATTCCAAGTATGATCTGATTACTGCAGCATCCAGTACAGTCTTGTCTCCCTTAGAGTAGACGTTTATGTAGCCTGTGTTTACCCCTTACCATTGACCTAGTGAAATTGTTATAGCTCTATTGACCTTCCTATCATCTGACATAGCTGACACTTTCTTCATCATGAAATCGCTAGTAAAACAAAGCTGCAGTGGCAATATTCCCTCTGGGTTTTCTGTCCATTTGTCAGTCTGTTTCTCTTAAGATTCCTTCATGGATAACATGTCCCCATGGGCTACTATTATGATGTTTTTTGTAAACGCTCCATCAGCACTCCTCCATTCTTCTCACTCCATTCTAGATCCTTGGTGGTTTTAATACATGTTTTAATTTGTACACTGTTTACTCACGACTCTCAAGTCTATATTACATAGCCACCTTTCTCTTTGGGGACCCAGGCCATTATAATCAATGCCTGCTGAGTCACGCCACTTACATCTTCCGCTGCGTCTACCACCCGGCATGTCCAACTTGAAGATATTTCGTACCCACCTCTTCACATTCCCAGTTTTTCTTAGTAAACAGCACTGTCATTTGTCTTTCAAATTGCAGCTGTGGGGGTTATCCTGGGCTACTTTTCTTTTTCATATCCAGTGATCAGTAAGTGACACCTATTCAAGATGCATTTTACATAGAAATAAATATAAGTGAGATTCACATTATTTCAGATTTTGCCATAAAATGAGGCTTATATTTTCATTGTACTGTCTTAATTCAGAATTCAGAATTCAGAATTCAGAAGTGTATAAAATTCACCTATACTACCCTAAGAACTGTGCTAGGATTCTTGTGGGGGGGGGTACTGGGGAGTGAATCCAGGGGTGTTCTATCTCTGAAGTATACTCCCAGCCCTTTTTATTTCTGAACTACACCCCAGCCCTTTTTATCTTATTTATTTATTTTTGTCATGGGGACTGAACCCAGGAATATTCTACCTCTGAGCCACATCTCTGGATTTGTGTGTGTGTGTGTGTGTGTGTACCTGTGTGTGTGTGTGTGTGTGTGTGTGTGTGTGTGTGTGTGTGTATTTTAAAACAGGGTCTTGCTGAGCTGTTGATAGCCTTACTAAGTTGCTAAGGCTGGCTGATCTTTCTGTCTTAGCCTCCAAAGTACTGGGATTATAGGCATGCACCACCATGCCATAGCTCCTTTTTATTTTTTATTTTGAAACAGGCTATCGCTAAGTTACTGTGTGCTCGTCTCAAACCTCCTATCTCAGCCTCCCAAGTACTAGGATTACAGGTGTGCACCACTGTACCTGGCATAAGATTTTTATATATTATCTCATGTAAAACTCCCAAACTCTTTGTGAATTAGGTATTGTTTCTGATTTGCAAATGAAAGAAGTGATGCTTAGGGAAGCCCTTTCTATTGCATAGAGAGTGTGAATTATACTCCCTAACATTTGGATGGAAATAAATATGATATATATTTCTTTATATTATCTACTGCATGTCCCACTCATTTGATATCCAGTAAATCTAATCTCTATTATCAATTTTAATCCTGATACCCTGCTGGCCTCTGCTCCTTGCTTGTGCAGGAGTCTTAAAGGTCTTTCACAGCCTACATAGCCAAGGAGATCTGATGAATGTGGCTGTGCTCGCTGCCTAAATTTACACAGAGCCTCAAAGGCAGGAAAGTCCACAGTTTCAGAGTTCAGCTTGACCTCCAGGCAGGCCTCTTGGTGGTCAGTTGCTATGGCTTTCTGACTGCACTCACTAGAGGGCCTATCACTTCCTAACAGGATCTACATGGGAATATAGTACAGCTATTTGCCATGTGCCTCCATTCTTTCCAGATGTCTCAGGAGCTCCTTCAAATCTGGCCTCATCTCCAGCAACACTTCCAATTACTCTTTCAAAGTCTAGGTATTTTTGTGGGGCTGGTTTGGCTTTTAGAATGGTTAGTGACTTCTCCTTTGGGGCCCGTCATGTAAATGCATTAAAGGACTCAAATATTAGTACACAAATCTCAATGCCTTGCCACTTCTGGCCTCTACAATAAAGATAACCAAACAAAAATTAATGTTTTAATAGATTGCCCACCATTGTCAAATGCTATGATGTTTCCTACTAAATGTATTGATGGCTGGGCCCTGTGCCAAGATAGGGATGTGGAGTGTGCATCTGTGTTCACTGAATCTCTTCCATATTCGAGTCAAGACAGACTCAACATGTATTCTCTTGTTAATCCTTACAATTCAGTGAATTTCGTATTATGCCCAATTTGTGTTGAAGAGACAGAGGGCTTGCTTCATAGCAATTTAGTGGTGGACTAAGCATTTGAGTGTTTGAATCCAATGTTGCCCCTCCCTCACCCTGTGCATAATAATACCTATCCGTGAGCTTGCTCTGAACCAAAATGCTGAGGTTTTAATCTGAATTGCAGGCCAACAATTCTACCTTATATTACTGCTATTCCCAACCTAAGTAGGCACAACAGTTTTTCCTGTTCAATTTCATCTTGTTTATTTTGGTTGTGATTCCAGTATTCAACGGGTTAGCTTTGTTTTCCAGCCTTGAGAAATTCACCGATTTGATACACATGATAAATTCTTATCTATACTGAAAAAATGTTGAGCTTAAGTCCTATTTACTCCCTCTTTGTGGGACTCTTTCTGCTGCCCCTGGGCTGTGGCATGCCTGTCTGGGTTTGTTTTTGTTAATTATCTATGCACATTTTGTACCTTCCCACAAAATCTTATACGGAATGTAGTTTGATTCGTATGCTGGTGGGATGCCCAGTCAGAACCATGGCCACCAGGGTGGTGCAAATTTGGAGAGGAGCAAGGGCCAGACTCTCCTAGCTGGGTATGTGGTAGGGCATGGCCTCCAGAGGATTTGACTATAGCCAGGGGGCTAGCCAGCTACATCCTGGTCAGGTGGTGAGCATAGAAGAATTTCAACCTACAGGTTGAATCCTGTGGAAATCCTGCAGGTGGACAGAGCACAGTGATGTGGATATAGAAGCTCTCAATATGTGATGATATTGGTGATAGGTAGGGGATCAGGTCTCAGGCAATGAAGGCCTGTCTGTGGAACTAAGGGAGAGAAAGGACCTACATAAGCAATGCGGAAGCCCCATCCAGATTAGGGTTGCCAGAATTAACAAATAAAAAATAGGATTCCCAGTTAAACTTGAATTTTAGATAAACAAATCTGTTGCTTGTTTAGTGTAAGTCCTGTGCAATATATGGCTTATACTGTTTATTCATTGTTTACCAGAAATGCAATTGGGTATCCAGTACTTTATTTGGCAAACCTAATCCAGGTAAGATTGGAAAATGGTGTGGAGTTATATCTTGCTTTCTTTAAACTAAGATAATATTTGACAGATAACAGGTTTCTTTTTAGAATTAAAATGCAGAGTGCATAGGAACAGCATAAGACAGACAGAACCCACTTGTACCTCCACACAATCTTTTTTCCCTTCAATTTGAAAGTATGGCTTTTACAAAAAGAGTTAGGTCAGCCAGGTGTGGTAGCTCATGCTTATAATCCTAGTACTTGGGAGGCTGAGACAGGAGAATTGCAGGTTTGTGGCCAGGCTCAGCAACTTAGCAAGTGAAGCACTCTTCAACTTAATGAGATCCCATATGTGTGTGTGTGTGTGTGTGTGTGTGTGTGTGTGTGTGTGGTTGGGGATGTAGCTCAGAGGTGGACTACCCCTGGGTTCAGTACCCAGTACCCCCCCCCAAAAAAATCAACTAGTTGTAATAATTAAAACACCACATAAGCCCTATGAATCGACTATCTTTGAGTTAGGAAATCAGTCTTTTCCTACATTTGGACTCAGACTTGGACTGTAACTATACCATTAGCTCTCTTAACTCTCCAGCTTGCTGACTGAAGATCTTGCACTTCTTATCCTCCATAACTGCATGAGACAGTTCCCTAAAGAAAATCAATCCCGCTCCCCCCCTCTAATCTACTTATCTACAGATAGATATAGATCATTTTGGTTTTGTTTCTTTGAAGAACCTAGAATAATACAGGTTTTTGCTACCAAGAGTGGTTCTAGAGGATCAGAATTTTAAGGATGGGTTTTCTGAATTGATTTGGAAGTTTCTGAAATTAGCTTTCTTATATGATTTGATTTAATGACTTTAAAGATTCTAATGACTCTATTTACATTACAAAAGAGAGCATAGATAGTCCATGGTATGATATGGCAATAGAGATATTAAAAATATCTTTGTCAGATACTCCTAATCACTTGCTTATAAGAAGGAAGGGACTTGGCAACTGTGCATACAATACTTTAGAATATTTTTGGAAATTGAATGTAGACTGGTTGCTCCTAATATCAATGAACAAAATATTAAAAGAAAAGGAAGAACTCAGATTCAGATTCTCAGCTCCAGCACTATTAAGTGACCTGAAAGTTGTCTGTACCCTGAGAGAGACTCATCTCCTATAACCACAGGGTTGAATCTACTGAAAATTAAATGCAGAATCTCATTCTCAAGCTGGTTATACAATGTATAATAAGCTCCCACCTTCACAGTATGTCTTCGTGAAGGCATTGGTTAGGAAAGAATGGGTTTCTGCAAGTTGGAACAGAGTTGTGTGTGAAGTCTTTGATAAATCTAGGGATACTAAGCCTCTGAATTCTAAGTCTTTGCTAGTGAAAAACGTTATTCCATCCCCAGTGGGTATAGTCTCTCCCTTTCAATTTTGTGTTGATCAACCCTATCCTAGATGAGGAAACTGCAGTAGCCTCCTCTGAGGCAGTTGCCATGCAATACAATACTGACTCTCCCCAGCACTCACTTCTATTACCCTTCTTTGATTCTAGATCTATAACCAGACTCAAGTTCTAGCATGACCCTAAAGGTGAAGGACAAAGTAACTCATCAAAATTGCTCTATATTAAAAAGACTTGATTTTTTTTCTCTTTCTTTCCCCATCTCCCCTTTTTTTCTTTTTTTGATATTAGGGATTCAACCTACTTGCATTCTAATTCCAAGCTATGCCTCAGCCCTTTTTAAAAATTTTTATTTTAAAACAGAGTCTTGTTAAATTGCTGAAGGTCTCTCTAGTTTGTTGAGGCTGGTCTCAAACCTGTGATCCTTTTGTCTTAGCCTCCCAAGTACTGGGATTATAGGCATGTGCCACTGTGCCTGGCAAACTGCTTGATTTTTCTAATTTTTGAAGATGTAAATCTGAAAAACATGTTTGGGGATGGATATTGAGGATGTGTTATCATGATGGAAGGAAGAGAAAGTTGGGAAAAGCTGAATCTATTGACATGGGCATACCAAATACAGATTGTGTATTTAATATTGCAGCTCAGAGGTTTAGGAACTCTAACACTTTAATATGGTTAGCTGGTGGAAACAAAACAAAAAGGAGGATGTCTGAGCAAATGAGAAGGGCAGGACTTGTCCTGGCATTATGTAGAGGAGAGGATTCAAAGGCTTAGGAAGATTATAATGTTAGAGTGTATTTGTAATTTTAACCTGCTTATGCCTACTGTGAGGGTACAGAAGATACATCTTTCACCACTATTGTAAGAAATAAATTTCGAGGATAGCCCTAGCATCTTTGAATAGATTTGTTGAAATATAAATCTAAATTAGACACATTTATGCAGCACAGAATTTTAGGACCATGGGCACAAACATATAATAATAGTAATACCTCTTAAGCAGCTATTAGCATTAATATGCTAATAGGATATTCTGCAAAGGATAAATGCTAAAGTTATGTTGAGCCAAAGAAAGGGTTTAGCATTATTTCCATTACTAAAGAGAGCATAGATAGTCCATGGTATTATCCAGCAATAGTCAGGTTAAGATAGCTATATTTCTTTTTATTTATTTATTTATTTATTTTTATAATAATTGGTGCATTGTGCCGGGCGTGGTGGCGCATGCTTGTAATCCCAGCATTCGGGAGGCTGAGACCGGAGGATCCGGGTTCGAGACCAGCCTCAGCTACCTAGTGAGGCACTCCGCAACTTAGTGAGACTCGGTTTCAAAATAAAGAATAAAAAAAAATAGGGCTGGGGGTGTAGCTCGGAGGTAGAATGCCCCTGAGTTCAATCCCCAGTACCGCAAAAAAAAAA
>PVLC010042796.1:0-12815 GCA_004027655.1 Graphiurus murinus | reverse complement strand
GTTTCCAAACAGTTAGACCTGAAGAAGCTTAGACTTACTAGTAGATATTTAAGCTTTATGCAACAACTTTTGGCCATCTCTTACTTTGCTGAGATGCTCCAACCTTCCTAAAGTCACTCTTCCCTCACTGGTGGTCTCAGGGCTTTGCAAATCTTTGGAATATATCGAGAATCTTCATAATTTTGAAGCACAAATGAGAGACTCTTTTGTTATCTGCTCTTCTCAGATCAAGTACCTTATCTTTTATGAGAATCCTGATTTTCTTTTAGGTAAAATTAGGGCTTCCTTTTCTTTGCTCCCAGGACATATTGTACATCCTGTGTGGTATGTCTCCAGCTGCATTGTTCAATTATCCTGTTTGTATATGGTCCCCAACTTCTACCACAATGAAGGGAATAAGTATTTTTTCCTTTTTGTACTGCCAACATATGCCTAGTTTAATGGCCTGGTGAATGGCCAATCCTCAATAATATTTATTGGATGAATTATTTATAACCATGTTCTTAACTTATATAACATTTCCCAAAGCTTCTAAACTAAACAGTTAACATTTAGAGGAATGCTGTTCTTTAAAGATGTTTTATATTAAAATATGGAGATCAGTGAAGTTTTCTGCAAAAAAATAAATTACTTCCTACCTCATGATTGGAATTAGATCTTCTAGTTGGGCTTCTTTGTTGGCATTCGTTTTCATTGCAGAAAAAGCTTAACAAGATATCAGAGAGAAGGTTAAAGAATAATACCTTTATTTTTTGGAATTATTTATTAGAATACTCTGAAATTTTATGGCTACCATTTATACTTTTTAAAACTATAATCACACTCAGTTATTGTTAGATATATAGGTACAGATAGTAGCATTTTGTATTTATTCTATTTTCACAATTGAATTTGTTAATTTTTAATGTGACAGAGTGTGTCATTTTTGCTTCATTTAGGACGAGAACTGATATCCATTGTTTACTTTTACAAATGAATTTAACATTTGGTTGTAAGTCTTTTTGCTCTGGGCTTCCTCTTACTTGAAAATGGAGTTTGCAATGAATACCTTAAGTATAAGTATAGCTAGCAATATTAATAGAGATTAAATAAAAGAAAATAAGTGTCCCAAGAAGCTGCCTGAACTTGCACTATTTCCAAGGGCAAATTCTTCTAAGTTACTGTATTGATTTAATTTGCATTCAAATTACTCAGGATTTTGGTGATGTATTTTCACTTGAATGATTTGCTATCAAGTGGGGAATGAATAGATGACATGTGCAGACTCAAGCATTGAGCTGAATTTTAACATATTTACTGGCTTAATAGAATCATACTAATAGCAAAATAAAATAAAAAATTGAGAATAAGTGTGAATTTAACACTATTTATTTCTTAAAGCCCAGAAAACTGTCTGCCTTGTGAATTTTCTTTAGGAATTTAATGCTATTTAGTATTAGGATTCACATGCTATACTATTCAAATTTCATTATGATGAGTTTTTTCAAATATTTCATTTGTAAAATAATAGGTATTAAGTTATAATTTGAATTAGAAGTAGTTGGTTTTGATGCATATTCCCAGCTCAAAGCAATAACTATCATTAAATGTTCATTTTAATCTATAATGTACATTTAATTTGTGATAGTTATTCTAAACATTAGATTGCTTAAATATAAGTAGGAAAAACTCATTATGCCTTTTGGCATTTTTGTCAGTAAACTACCTTGGGATCTATAGAAAATTTTAACTGTCAGTTATATTTGCACTGTCATCTGTCACCACTTTGCGCCAAATTCTATTCATGTAGTAATTGCTTCTGGCTTTTCTAGGTTAGGAGAATACAAGTTTCCTAAAGCAAATACACTTATATTGCATGTAGATTCAGTGGATTATGTTGACTCTAAGGTAAACTTTGTCTACAGTAGGATATGTATTCACAAGTGAAGTGGACAGCAGGCTTATCCTCTCAGGAACTTATTATTTCGTGCTGCTCGTGTTGAGGCAATACACTGGGAAAATGTCTCTTTTATGATGTGGCAGATGGCAGTAAGCACAGGGCTGCTTAACAGGTGCTCAAATATTTTATAAATGAATAAATGGAGGAAGCATGAATAAATAAAGAAAGCAGAGAGGCACCAGGGGAATCAACTGGGTCCCTGACCCTATGGTGAAGAGATGGAAATAAACCTCTTATCCTTTTTTTCCTCAAAGATATTAGGATTAAAGTAGAAGACAAGAAATAAGGATATTAAGTGTTTAACAGTTAATAAGCAAAGTATACATTTTTTATTTGAAACAACACTACTCTGCCTGGAATCACATTTTTAAATCCTCAGAGACCACTCTGCATTAGCCACCAATATTGCCATTTTGATGAATTTCAGAAGGTTTAAGTGATCCATCCTCTTTCACATTTTATTTTAGGCCTGGTCACATACAGGTCTGCCAAAGGGGCATACCTTGAAAAGATTGCTTCCCTACTTCAGCTGGGCCAATATTTTATAACATGACTTGTTATAATTAATTATAATTAATATACCATCATAGTCGGTCATATCATGGTTCTTTTCCTAGTAGAGACCAGTATAGAATAGTGTAAAGGAATAGAGAAAGGGAAGTGAGAAAGGGGCAATGGAGGATAGGAAGGAAACTGTTCAAATAATGCTTTGACAATATATAAAGATATTGTTACTGGTTGCTCTAGCATGTGTGGAGAGGAATGAAGGGGTAGCAGGGTGGGATGTGAAGGGTAAGGGTGCTATATGCATATGTGTTTACGTTACATTGACCCGCACTATGATGTATAATTGCATTGCACTAATAAATATATATGAAAAAGGATATAGCATGTGCTGTCTCTTGATCTCAGTGTTCTCATTTGCATAATGAAAGATAACAGCTAGAAAAAGGCCTCTTACTTGTGACACTATGTGATTCCATGTGGCATATGGCGAATTCCATGCCTTCTCATCTGAGAGGTGTACTTTCAGTTATAGGTGATAACTTTTTTTCCCATTAAAGACTGCATTCCTTTTTTATGATTTGTTTTAAGCATTATTCCAACATCATCCACTTATTGAAAAGAGAGATATAAAAGATGTATTAGATACTCTCCCCTCCCTCTATGACATAGCATATCTTACTTAGTGAGGCTGTTTTGTGAGGACACAAAAATATAAGAAGAGGCAATGTATGAGAAATATTCAGTACATAGGCCCTATTTTGCTCACTCAGAATTTAAATGCAGGCTGTTGGGCTTTTTGCTGAGGTGGTCAGGGAATATGTGCATGAAAGTTTTAAGATTTGCTCAGAATCCTGAAAGATGTGGAATAATTTATACTTAGAGGTGGGAGGGAAGACTGTCCAAGAAGGAAAAAAGGACAGATATTAGAGATACTTAAAGAGATAATCTTTAATTATTGTTCTCTCAGGCCATATTATCTCTCTCCAGTACCTTGGCCCTTCTTATTTTGGTAAATCTCATTTTCACCTTCAAGACCCAGTTAGTTATACCTAACTTTTTTAAAAAAACTCTAAGCCACTACTTTTCTTAGTGTATTCCTTTCAAAAACTACTCTGCAAATGGTAATAGGTATCACACGGAAAATATAATTATTATATTGTAAGGATATTTAATAACATAATGAAATAAATATAGGAAAAGTACAAGGTAACAGAAAGTGACATTGAATTTTGAGATAAAGCCTTCTGGAACTGTTGGGCTGCTTTCCCTAGAATAAGTAGGTGACCCAAGTAAACAAGCTTCACCTCATGACAGGTGATTGGAGCTAAGAGTCCCTAGGGAGGACAGAAAGACACAATCAGCCACTTCCACATTCAAGGATTAGAAGGAGAATTCTGTGGCCATGCCAGTAAGGAGCAGGGATATGAGTATGAGAGAGCCAATAGTCAACATTTGAGATGTTCAAGGTAGCAGGACCATTAGCTGACAAATTAGTTTCAAGTAATGAATTATGATATAGATGAGATCAAGAACTAGTGGATCTTGCTGAAGGCATAAGGAGAGGGATTATGGGTATTGATCAGCAGTACAAGGGATTTAGAAAATGAATGCACAGAGTCATATGGATTTGACAATATAGTAGTTATAGATGAACAATATTACTGGATACATGACTGTGTCCAATACCTGAAAGACTTTGCTGTCAAAAGATACATTGGAATGATGCTTTGGCTTAATGGATGTTTGAGACATTATTATTATTATTATTATTATTATTATTATTATTATTATTAATTATGATTATTGATATATAACTGGGAAGAAAGAGTGTGTTTATAGCCTCATAAAATTGTCTTAAAGAGAAAGATAAGCACATTATGTAGGAAAGGGAGATGCAGTGACAAGAGTGAGGCTTCTTAATATTTTATTGGTGCATTATACTCTCACATCATAATTTAGTTCACAGTGACAATGACATACATGCACACAGCACTTGGCCAGTTTTCCGATGGCTCCCTCCCCACTCCCTCCTGTCTCAAACAAGGTATTGAGACTGACATTGGTATTCTCACATATGAACAAAATGTCAATGTAAGTGATTCCTTCATTGATCTTCCCTTTCCCCCCAACCCTTCTTCTAGACCATCTCCTTAGCTCCACTGAAGTTTCTCCTCCATTATCTGAAGTCCCTCTGGTATCACAAATACTCCCTAGTTTCCACATATGAGAGAAAATACATGACTTCACTTTCTGTGACAGACTAATTTCACTTAACATAATGTTTTTCTGGTCCATCCATTTTCCTGCAAATGGCATTATTTTGATCTTCTTCATGGCTTAGTAAAACTTCATTGTCTGTATATCTCATAATTTTGTAATACATTCATCTGTCAATGGACATCTAGATTGGTTCCATAATTTGGCTATTGTGAATTCTGCTGCTAAAAACATGGATATGTATATGTTACTATAATTTTCTCATTTCAATTCCTTTGGAAAGATACCCAGGAGTGGGATAGCTGGATGATTTGGTAGATCCATTTCCAATTTTCTGAGGAATCTCTACACTGATTTCCATAGTGACTACACTAATTTGCAATCTCACCAATTTTGTAAAGAATTCCTATTCCACACATTCTCACCAGCATTTATTGTTATTTGATTTATTGATGATTGTCATTCTGAATGGAATTAGATGAAATCTCAGTGTATTTTTATTTGCACTTCCTTTGTTGCTAATGATGTTGAGCATTTTTTCAAGCATTTATTTTTTTGTGAAGTGTATCTCTTCTTTTGTGAAGTGTCTATTTAGTTCAGCTGCCCATTTATTAGTTGGGCTATTTGTGTTTTTAGTGCTGAGTCTTTTGAGTACTTTGTATATTCTAAATATTATCCTTCTATCAGAAGCAAAGACCTTTTCCCATTTTGTAGGCTTTCTCTTTGGACTCTTAATGGTTTCCTTTGATGATCAGAAGCTTTTTAGTTTAATGCCATTCCACTTATTAGTTCTTATTTTAATTTCTTGAACTTTTTAAGTCTTATTGAGGAAGTTTCTACCTGTGCCTGTATGTTGGAGAGTTGGACCTATGACCTCTCTAGTAACTTCAAAGTCTTTGGTTTTATTTCCAGGTCTTTGATTCACCTTGAGTTGACTTTTGTGCAGAGTGAGAGGAAGGTATTTAATTCCATTTTTCTACAAATGAATAACCAGTTTTTCCAACATCATTAGTTGACCCAAATACAATAATATTCAGAGACTTCAACACACTACTCACACCACTAGATAGATCTTTCAGGCAAAAGATGAGTAAAGACTCTTCAGACCTAAACAACACTATAAATCAAATGGATCCAGTAGACATACAGAATATTCCAACCAACAACAACTGAATACACATTCTTCACAGTTGCTCGTGGAACCTTCTCCAAAAGAGACCACATCCTGAGCTACAAAGCAAGTACTAGCAAATTTTAAAAATGTAATAGAATTCCGTGCATACTTTCAGATCACAATGGAGTGAAAGCAGAAATCAACAACAAAGAGACCAAAATAAATTATGTAAATAGAGACTGACTGATATACTTTTGAATGCAGACTGGGCCAGAGAAGAAATGAGTGGAGAAATAAAAAATTCCTAGAATTAAATGAAAATATAGAAAGAACATATCAAAATCTATGGGACACTTTGAAGGAGGTTTTTGTTTGTTTGTTTGTTTGTTTGTTTTTTGTGGTACTGGGGATTGAATTCAGGGGCATTCTACCTCTGAGTTATACCCTCATCCCTATTTTTTTATATTATTTATTTGACAGGCTCTCACTAAGTTGCTGAGTGTCTCACTAGGTAGCTGAGGCTGGCAGCCAACCAGGATCCTCTGGACTCAGCCTTCTAAATGCTGGAGTTACAAGCATGCACCATCATGCCCAGCTTGAAGGAGGTTTTAAGAGGAAAATTTATAGCAGAGTGCCCACATATGAAGAACAGATGTCAGCAAATATACAACCTAATGACACACCTCAAGAACCTAAGAAACAGAAACAGTCCAATCCCAAAGCCAGCAGAAGACAGGAAATAGTTAAAATCAGTGCAGAAATTAATGAAATAGAGAATAAAAACAATAACAGAAAATTACAAAATATCAACAAAACAAAAAGCTGATTCTTTGAAAAGATCAACAGGATTGATAAACCCTTAGCTGAAATAAAGAGAACCAACCCAAATTATTAAAATCAGAAATGAAAAAGGAGACAGCAGCACAAAGAGTGAAGCTTTAATGTTGGTGGAAAAAATTAGATTAAAAAGTTAGATTAGCATTATTCCAAGGCAAGGTGCATGTATTATCCTTTGCTCAAACTGGTAGCACTTTATTTGAGTAATTTAAATACATTTTGTATTTAATTCCAACATTAGTTCCAAGCTATAGATACAGTTAGAGTACACATTTTACAGATGGGGAAACTGATTCATAGAATAAGTAAGTATTAATCAGGTTGCTTATAAAACAGTCTATACTTTAGAAGGTCACATTGAACTAGGAAAAAGAACAAAAATTCTCAAACTGGAGTAGAAACCAGAGTAGATGCCTTGAGAGTACAACTAACATCTTCTCAGAAGGAGGTAGAGGTTGTGGATCCTTGGAATGTTGTTCTTTCCATCAACTTAAAATTAAATATGCTTTAGTTTGCTATTTAAACAAGATATATTCATAATTCTACAGTTCTTAATTACTTAATGAGTTCAAATTTTCCTTCAAAGTTTAGAGACTACACAAGATGAAAAATAATATAAAAGACGAATGATTTTCAAAAGAAAGGCTGCATATGAATTGAGCTACATCAACATTTTTGGAATAAATTTATATTATACGTGTAACAAAATTAACTAAACATCATGCAGTTTTATAAATTTTGATATATTTGCTAAAACTTCACTCATTTTGTTTCTTGACCACACTCTGAAAGGTCTATGGAACCTAATCTAATGGCATATGTTAATTTGATAGGCTTAGGAGAATTGCAGTTATGTTTTTCTAGAACTGTGTAATTACTAGCACTTAGTATAGTGCTTCTTATTAGGTACAAAATATTTATTTTTTTAAATTTTGAAACAATGAGTAATCTCATTGGTAAAAAAAAAATCTATAGTTTTGTAAAAGTTTCTTCTTTGGGGTAATTTCTGGGAACAATGTCATTTTAATACCAGGAACAGTACCCATTAAATGCATTAAAACTGATCTAGGAGTGAAATTAAATACTCAGTATAGATTTTAAAAGTGAAAATTCAAAATTAAAGTCTTTACTTTGTACATCTGCCAAAAATGTTCATGTTTGGTTCACTGAGTCTCTGTTTAGATTTTAGTGAGTATAAATGAATACAATAATTTGTTTTCTCATTTATTCACTCATTTATTCATGGAAAGATGTGACTTGGGAGAATACACATTAGTTTTGAAGTAATGAAAAGAAAACCACTTCTGTGACTATTGGCATAACACATAGAGAATAAAATAATTACTATTGTATCTATATTAGTATTCTGACCATAGAAAATAAAACAATCATGAAATTTAGTATGAAGTGATAGTATATATGTATATTATCCAAAATCTCAAATATCTTCCATAGTATTAGAATTTTTATTTTACTCAAGGAAAAACAGATATTTGAAGAAATTAAAACTCGTAGGAAGCTTCAATTTCTATAGGTTAAAACAATAGAAAATTCAAATAGATCTTGAATTTTCATGATCAAAAAAGTAAAAATCCCAAACATAAGGAAAATATTCAGCATTAACCTTTTGGGAAATAATTGATTCATCTATTTTGTCTTTTAATTCAGGGAAATGGATGGAACTGAAAAACATTATGTTAAGTGAGATTAGTCAGTCACAAAAAGTAAAAAATCGTATGCTCTCCCTAATATGTAGAAGCTAGGGAGAAAGTGGGACATAAGAGGGACTCCAGATGAAGAAGGAGAAACCTTATGTGAGCAAAGAATTTGACTTAAAGGAAGGTGATGGGGGGGAGGGACACCCTAATGAGCATGATATACTTTCATGAACACATCAAAGTCAATCACTAAACTGAACTTGAGAAGGAGGGAGGAGGAAGGAGAGGGGTGGTAATTGGGGAAGGGTTAAATGAGAAACTTGTGTGTGTATGCCTTTACTAGCTTGTACCTAACAAAGATGTATGATTACAATGCACCAATTAAAAATAAATAAATAAGTAAATAAATAAATAAAAATTAAAGTTGAATTTAAAAGACATATTAACTTATTAGGGATTGACTTCTGCTATATAAACAAGGTTTTTATTTGCTTTTGGAATAATACAGGACAGGGTTACACAAACCAGAAAAATAGATGAATCAAATCAAATGGTTACATAGTTTTATAACATTAATTTCAAAATTACTCAATTTTATGTTGACAGGAGAACATTGTTTGGCTCTTATTATTAGCCATAAATTAGGGTAGGTATTCCAAAAGGGACTGCCTTGCAATAACTTTATTACACTAGATAAAGTTTGCCTTTCCTTACTTATCAGAATATGAATCCAATTTTTCATGGTAGTAGAAGTCTCAGTGAAATAGTTACTAGTCTTTATTGTCTTATTCATCCTAGGGGATAATTTAGGTTTAGAAAAATTAGATTATATAAAGAGAATTTTTACTATTGGCATATTGGTTTACAAAAATACATTTTTCATAATTATGTAAAAAGTTAAATGGGTAATATGTTTTAATATTTTCATATTCACATATTTCATACATCTGAGCAGTTCTAAAAATTCAAAGATAAGAACTTCTGTTTTCAACAATAAAATAACAACTCCAAAGGGGCATAGTCTCTTCCCATATACATTTTAAGATTTAAGAAATAGAAAACCCATATATGATAATATTTTATTCATTGGACAATTGGAAGAACATGACCCTATCCTCTTCCTTTCATCCTTTTCTTTTCTTTTTTCTTTTTTGATTTTGGTACAGAAGATTGAACCCAGGGACATTCTACCTCCAACCCATATTCCTAGCCTAGCCCTTTTTATATTTTTATTTTAAAACTGGGTCTCAGTAAGTTGCTTAGGCTGTCCTCGAACCTGTAATTCTCCCATTTCAGTTTCCCGAATACTGATATTACAATCATCTGACACCATGCCTGGCTGATCCTATCATTTTATCATTTTGAAAATAAAAGGCTTTGCTTTCTACATCGAAGTATTTAATTAATAATAAAAATGGAATTGAGCAAACAAGACAATCAGGAGTCAAAGTAATCACTGATGCAACATGAAATTATAAGCTTGCACCAGATCATGCAGATGTTTTTGTTTATGTGTCCTTCTTATTTAACTTTCTCATAGCAGAAGCAGGGCTCAGTACCCTTGGCACTGTTTTTGGTTCTACACCACATTCAAATGGCTAGAGGCAGAATGAAAATCTTAGAGGTATCTTTCCACCAAGGTGACTGGACTCCCAGCTTTATCACTGCTTCTTTAAACCAACTCTCAGGTGTTTGCTCTGGAATATAAAATGACCCACACATTGCCTCCATAAATTCAAAGATTCTAGAAATTCTATGAACCCTAAACAAGTTAATGTGTACATATATGTAGATTTCTACCTAAAAAAATCATACCACAATCAAATTGATGAAAATCAGTGATAAAGAGAAATACTTAGATAAGCCCAGAGGGGTAAAAAATGTATTACCTATCCAAGTCAAATGCAATGAAATAGAGCTAAAGAAAGGTCAACTTAAAAATTATACTTAGTGAAAATATCTTTGAAAAAGCTATGGTAGTATGAGTTATCTGACTTTGTTCTTCTATTTCAAGGGTCTTTTGACTATTATGGTCCCTTGCACCACTTCTCATATTTTTTTAAATGAGCCTTCAATTTCTGGGAAAAATAAAAAATAAATAAATAAATCTGGGATCTTGATTGGAATGAGATAACTATTTAGATCAGTTAGGTGAGTGATAACATTTGAAAATATTAAGTCTTCTAATATATCATCACAGAGCACCCTCACATCACTTTAAACAACCTTGATTTTTGAAGACTATTTTAACTAGGTAGAATTCTAAGGATTTTCGTTGTTGTTTTTAAATTTTGACACAACAAAATGTTTTCCACTGATCTTTTGATTTCCTTGTTCTCACTAAGAGGTCATCTGAAATGGTGCCATTGATTTATTGTATGTAATATTTCATTTTAATGTAAGTGCCTTTGGGTGTTTCTCTTTATTTTGGTTTTAACAATCTAAATATGATGCAATAAGTTTTTCTTTGTGTTTATCCTGCTTGGAGTTATATAAGCTCTTTCAATTTTTGGTCTTTTCTTAAAATTAAATTTGGATATATTGGCATGTTATCTCTTCAGGTATTTATTTTGTCCATCCTCAGTCTCTCCTTTTACAGGAACACCATGTACAGATATATTAGACTGACTTTGACCTCAGCTCATTTATTTTTTTCCTTCATTTTTTTTCTTTTGGTGTTTGCATAATTTTCATTGACCCATCATAAAGTTCATGAATTTTCTTCTCATGTGTCCAGTGTAAATACATCACAGGAATTTCTCATCTCTAGTGTTTTTTTTTTTTCATTTCTAGCACTTTTGATAAGTTTTTATTGATTGCATCTCTTTGTTGAAGTTCTTCACATTTTCATGCATGCTTTTTTGAGTATTTCAAAATTTGGACAACCCTTGGGTCTGATTTTATGACCACTTTAATTTTTGAGGACAAGTCAGTTGTTTTTCTTGTTTCTCATGACTTGTGGTTTTGGATTGAATGCAGGACATTTCAGGCAAAAATAATAGACCTGAAGTCAGTACCATCTTTTTCTGGAAAAGTACATGCCTCTTTTGCCAGATTGTTTGCTTTGAGAAATTGAGTCACTATTTTCTATATTTGAGCTGGATCTGGCTTTTTTGTTGCCTTAGTTACATTAAGCACATTATGAACTTCAAATACCTCCAGTGGTGAATTGGCGCTGCCTTATGCTTAGATGAGGGCTGGGATGTTGTTGAATTTTAGCTTAGTTTTCCTGTTCTACCTTTAACTCTCATCAGACACTTAATGCCTGAACCAGTCTCTGCCCCTCCACCATAATGTACTACTGTTGCTTCATTCTCAGTTGAAGTTTCATGCTGAAGGTATATATGTTTTTGTTTATTCTGCTCTTTTTTTTTTTTTTGGGTACTGGGGATTGAACTCAGGGGCATTCTACCTCCAAGCTATACCCCCAGTCCTATTTTTTTTATTCTTTATTTTGAAACAGGGTCTCACTAAATTGTGGAGTGCCTCACTAAGTAGCTGAGGCTGGCCGAGAACCTGGATCCTCCAGTCTCAACCTCCCAAATGCTGGGATTACAAGTGTGAGCCACCACGCCTGGCCTGCTCTTGTTTTAGTTGAGGTAGGTTATTTGGTGTCAAATGCAGGGTTAGAGCTTTTTAAGCATCTCTGCCCTTCCTCAAATGCAGTAACTTCTTGTTCTTCTCAATCTGATGTCCAGAAAGCAGGAGGATTCCCTGTTGCTCCTAAGTGCAACCGACCTATACTTAGTATCAGTGTAGAGTCTTTGGAGTCTGGGGTAGATAGAATTCCTGTTCCTCTCAAAGTGGCAGCAGATATATACCTTATATTAGTGAATGATGGAAGGAATAAGTTCCCTACCCCACTCTAGCAACAGGTGACTGTGTCAATGCATAGAACAAGAAAGAATTTCTCTCTTCCAATGGCAATGTGTTTCTTGACATCAGAGTCTTGTCTTTTCTCCAGAGGTGATGGCTTTTGTTTTGTGTCAGAGGAGGGTCCAAGGTGAGGACATGTTTGCTATCTATTCCTCAGTGGTAGCTAACTGCCACTTTGTACTGAGGAGGTGGGCGGCATAGAGAAGAGATGGACTTCTCTAGATCTACACTGTGTTCTGAAAACTCAATGACTCTACAAAAGTGGTGTGCAAAAGGGTGTTTAATCAGGTCTCCTTCCCTTTTCACTGTTATAATCATGCAAAGGTGATAGAGTAGCCATGGAAAAGAGTGGGTGAACGGGTGATGATTATTTTGTTATTTGCGGTTCCTAGAGATCATGAACAGTCATGCTATAGTCTACTTAGATATTTTTAAATCATGTTAAAGCTGGATGTGGTGGTGAATGCCTCAGTATTTGGGAGGCTGAGACAGGAGAATCACAGGTTCAAGAACAGCCTCAGCAAATTAGGGGAACTCTCAGTAACCTAACAAGACTCTATTTCAAGAACAAAAATAAAAAGTGCTGGGGATGTAGCTCAGAGGGAGAATGTCCCTGGGTTCAGCCCCTAGTAACACACACACACACACACACACACACACACACACA
>PVLC010042795.1:0-12686 GCA_004027655.1 Graphiurus murinus | reverse complement strand
ATTTTATTTTTGCAAGAGTCACAATCTTTAATATAAAATAAATCACTTCCTTTCCCCTGCATATGTCAGTGCTTACCACTTGTGTCATTTTCTTCACACCCTTTCACTGTAGAAACAGATGTTAGATGCCAACTGGAAGAAAGAGTGCTAGCAGGCATTGGAGGACCACCTGGCTACCTGGTCAGAGTTTTGTGTTCCCAGGGCTGGAGTTTTCTCCTTTGTGGTTCACTTAGCCTTGCTTAATGTTCAGCATTCTAATAATTTACAACAGCCCAAACCAATTGGCCTTCTGCAGAGAAGTTATAGAGAAAATGTGACGGATTATGTCACAGGACAACAAGTCATGCTGACCCTTTCCCACTGGACATTTAGCCTGAAGGATGTTAAATACCTTTTATGTCAACAAAGCTCCTTAAGGATGAATAGGTATTTGCACATGACATTGTAAATGTTTTCCAAAGGAATAAGATATCTTTGAAAATGCTTTGTGAAATTTGTTTCTAATATATGCCAACTTCCTAAAGAATAGAACCTAGGAAGATTATTGATTTACATAGCATGACTAATTTTTGCTTTACACAATATAGGTCTCCAATACAGCTTTTCCACAGTGATAAGAAGTTTGGGTTTAATATTCTCTTTACTTCCTTTAAGAATTTCTATTTTTATTTCTCTTTGAGATATTCTCAGTACCCAAAGCCTAAATTCTTATTTATATTTCATTTTTTTCTCTTGTTTCCATTTCCAATTAGTCAATTTTTTAAAAATTGCCTTTAAATTCTTTCGTGTGTGTTTGTGTGTGTGTGTGTGTGTGTGTGTGTGTGTGTATCCATGCGTAAAGTACTGAGGCTTGAACACAGGGCCTCACATAGGCTAAGCAAATGCTTTATCACTGAGCTATATAACCAGCCCTTAAATCTTGTTTTATTTTGAAATGGGTCTTGCTGTTTTCCAGGCTGGCCTCCAACTTGAGATCCTCCTATCTAGACCTCCTTAATAGCTGGGAATATAGGTGTGCACCACTGCACCCAGCTCTTACAAGTCTTTATTTATTTATTTACTTTTTGAGAATAAACTTGTAGTTCTCTAGTAGTTTATATCTATACAATTGCATAATACACATTGATGCTATAATACTTTCAGCTCTAATATCATGTTATTGTTTGAGTACATATAAGATGAGAAACTCCTGGGTGTTTGAGTTCTAACTCCATTGTATGTGGCTGTACAAAAGAAACTTAAACTCTTGGTACTTCAGCTTTCCTAACTGCGAAGCAAGAATAATGACTGGTCTCTCATTCAATAAGTTAGGGTGAAATGGGTTGATATATTTAGAGTCTTCAGCCTAGCACACACTAAGTACTAGGTAAGTCTTATCTATTATTATAAAAACTATCTATATGTCCCTATTGGTTCCCAGACACTTTAGTGGGATAGCCTACCTTCTTCTGGATTTGTTGTGATATTGTTCTCCAACACACATTGTTCAGTGTCCAAATAAGAGCAGATTCTGTGCTTTAAGATACCAAGTAGCCATTTGTACAATGGATAGAATAATATCTTGTCAATATATACTTCTTTCGAATATGGATAATAAAGAGATTGCTTGTTAAGATATGAAAATTTTGTGTATAGAAGTATTTTTACTGTTGATTTTTATAGGAAGACAACACATCACAGTTTTATGTTTACATCATAGTATGTTGCAAATGCTTATTTATTTGCCTTTCCCAGTACACTGTAAAGCCTTAAAAAGCTCTGCTGTACAATATTCTTATCCATAGCTTTACTGGGCAGCATAACACGTATCATAGAGTAAGTGTGTTGATAATGTTATTATCAAACATTTGAAGAAGTAGTCATTTAAGTCTTACCTTGATAATCAGCTCTTATGTTCCTCTTTTATTAAGTGTTCTGATGTATGCTTATTTTCAAGATGCAATGAGACTGATAGTAAGAGGTATTGAGTGGAGTTGTTTTTTTCTCTTCGGTAGGAATTAAAGCAAGATTTGGGAGCAGGGATAGCATAATGACTATAATTTAAGCGATTGCATTGGTCCTTATGAAGTGTCTGTACATTTAACACTCCATATGGTAATTACAACTTCCTTAGAATGAGTCAGGGTTGTTTATGTGCTCATAAATCAAGCAGCTGCAGCAGAACAGACAGATTCCATATTAGCACTTCCTCCAAAGACCGTGAATGTGCTTAAAAGATTTTTGCAAATTTTCCCTGAATTCAAGTTGTTTGTTAAAAGTGATAGTTTTATGAGACTGCCACATGGAAAATGTCCTCTGCTCTCAGATTTTCCATTTGTGATATAAATCCACATTCAGTACCATTTTTAGAGGCATTAAAGCTGATATAATAACCCCCAGCTGAGTTTGATAAAAGGAGAGCTTAATTTACAGGTAAGGCATGGTTATATGAAATGACAGCTGGGGAAGTTATGAGTAAAACTTGAAAAAAATACACAGTAACTGGTTGATAATTTATTTCCTACATTCAACCTTCTGACATTACCATGCAGGGAAAGTTTTACTATAATAAATGTTAGCTGTCCAGATACTTTCTTTCACACAATAAATAGACTGTTTTGAAATTACATGGAAATACATAGAACTTCCTGTGTGTTTTAAATATCTTTCATTAAACATATATCTTTCTTCGCATTAAATAGTCTTTAAATTAAAAAAATTTTAATACATTTAAAAATCACTGTGTTTTTAACATATATGACATGAAGTATACACACATTGCCCAATGGTAAGATCTAGCTAATTAACAAATATGTTCACTCACATAGTTATCATTATTTTGGTGAGACCACATGCCGCCCATTCACTTTTCATTTCTCAAGAATATAATACATCATCATTAATTATAGGCATCTTTTTATTACAATGCATCTCTTTGGTGTCCAGGGTGGCACTCTTGGGAGATGGTGAAATTTTTCAGGAGGTTCTTAGGTTTTAGATAGTCTGTGTTCTAAAAGAATTTTGGGATCTCAGCTTCTTTCTCTTCTTTTTTGCTCTTTGACTCATGATATGGGCAATTTTACTTCACTATGGCTCCTCCCATGGTGTACTGCCTCACCACAGACCCAAAATTCTAGGGCTATTTGACCATGTACTAGACTCTCTAAAATCATGAGCCAAAGTAAAACGTATTTCTTTATAAGTTAATTATCTCAGATATATTGTTACAGAGATGGAAAGTTGGCTAGGATATCAAGATGTTATTCTTTTTTAAGACTGTATTGTGTTCCATTGTGTATATAGACTACATTTTCTTTATCCACACATTCACTGATGTATACTTTGGTTGGATACATATCTTGGCTATTGTAAGTAGTGCTCTGATAAACGTGGAGGTGCTGACATTTCTTCAACTTAACTGATTTAACTTCTTTTGGATATATACCCAGCAGTGGGACTGTAAACATACAAAAGATCAAGAAAAAACAAACAAACAAAGATTTGGCTTATCAAAAAATAAATTGAAAGACATTCCTCAGCTTCACTATGAAAGAAAAGCACAAATAAAATAAAAAATAAAAAGGAGACTTTACAATTGATACCACAAACATACAAAAGATGAGTGTCTACTATGAATAATTATGTCAACAAATTGGAATATACAGAGACATTTCTGGACATATGCACCAAAATTGAACTATGAAGATATAGAAAATCTCAACAGTGAGTTAGAAGGTTGAGTCAGTATAAAAAGACTTGAATATTTACAATTGAAGCAAAATGTACGTAATTACACATCATTATTTCTGTGTTACCACTGCATGTAATCATATATTATTGATGAATTATTTTGTATCTCAGGATTCTATATCAGCCATAAAAATGAAAGTTCTCTACTTCATCATAATATTTTAGATAAAAAAACTTGAAAAAAGAAATATTAGTCTATATTAGAAAACAAAGATATCCTTTAGGAAATAAGAAAAATATAGTTAAAAATATAAAGGACTAAGAGCATGCTTAAGTAAATAAGCAATTAAATGATTTTGAAATTGTTAACCAAGTTTTTTTTTCCTTTTGTAGCTAGAGGAAATTTAAAACATCAACAGTATGATTTTCATTCATTTTATTTGTGAAGAACTGAAAGGTCTAGAGGTGAAATGAGCTCTCTGAGGTCATCTATTGACAAATGGTAAAATTGGAACTTGAAGGCAGCTTCCTTGACTTCCAGGTCCTTTCCATTACTTCATTTCAAAGCCTGGGGTCTATGTGATAGAATCCTTAAGACAGGATACATAACTTCTCTGATAAATTAGTAAAATAGCAATAAAAATTAATCAAGGTAATTTGTGAAAAATATCCAGCTGAGTTATATGCTTTATTACTGTCCTCTCTAGAAAAATAATATTCTCTGAGATATATAAACTGCTTTTACTTGACAGAATTTTAAATAGACAAATGATTGTATTTATCATATGTTTATGGGCTACAATGAGATGTTTTGAAACATGTTTACAGTACACTGTAGAATAATTAAATCAACCTATCCCCAACGCCACACATACAAATGATTTTGGACTTTGAAGAAGTACTTTACAGCAATAGAGAATCTACTAGAATGCTCATTAGTTATTCAAAGAACAGTTTGCTGCTAGCACAAGTCCATATCTTTCGTGCTGGTGTGGGTTATCATCACTTCTTTTCTCTTTCTTTCTCCCATGTCTTCTCTACTTTAGATTTTAGGATCCCATGTCAGGCTGTCTAGGAGGATGAGTGCATCCTTATTGGAAACATAGAAAAACTTCCAGTCTCCATGTATGTCTACCTCTTCACAGTCTCTTGGCCTCTGACTCTGAGCTTTCTCTGACTTTCACACTGTAGCTGTTGAATCATATCTAGTTTCTATTCATAGATCATTCTGGATAACTCTTCTTGTCCTCCTTGACCTTGCTTCCCCAATCATTGTTCAAAATCCACAACTGGCTACAGTGCATAATTCAAAAGAACACATTGAATACTTTTTCTCAAAGGAGTTGAGGAAAACATTATAATTGTATTAATATATGTCACATATATTAATATATTATAATTGTAGCTACACATTGAAATAGTTTTATAATTACCCAAGAATTTAGCAGCTTTTTTTAATAAAAGGTTTTTTTTTATTTATTGGGCATTTCCTCTAGGCTAAAGTACAAGTTTTTTACATTTGTTTCACAATAAGATTGTTTATAGATGCCATTACCACACTATGTCAAGTCAGGATTCTGAGATTGAGAGGGAATAAATTTTTTTTTAGCTTCGATCTCACAGTTCTCAAGTGTTAGTACTAACTGAATCCTGGTACACAGACCAGGTGTACTTAATGTTATAAAAGTCATAATATCACCTGTGGAAGTTTTAGTCACTGTAGAAATTTATGTCTAGGTATTGGGCCTAGTTTGAGAATACTGATTACTAATGATGTTACACTAATAGCTAGAGTGGCTACCTGTATATTTTTGCCTGATTATTATGTGGCTGTTATAAAATTCTGTTGCTGTTATTTATTATCAACTACAAGTGTGATTATTTTGCATTTAGAATCTTTGTATGAATGCACTTACATTCAAATGTGTAAAAACTTGGCTCTGACTGTTCTCCATACAACATTTGCCATGATGCTAATATAACAAGAATAGATTATTGTTTACTTCTGGATTTGTTTTGGTCAAAGTATTTAGGTTGGGGGCTCATGAACCCTCATTAGTTTTAGGTCTTATCTGAATCACCTGCTCCTTCTAATATGCAAGTATGAATTACTGCCACTCAAATAAATGTGTTTGTGTCCTATGCAAATTTTAAGCTAATATATTTACCCATAGATATATTTATTTATCTATATGAATATGTACTCATATAGGACATTCTTTTGTTGATAAATTCATCAGAATCTCAAAGTGGCCTGAGTTTGCAGCTATTCTTAGAGCCAAAGCTCAATCTCCCCAAGTCCACTATTCTGTAGAAATCAATTCTATCACTTTACACTTTAGCTATAACCAGCCAGCAATGGATTTAGTTCAATATATTATTACTTAGCTCCAGTTTTCTTTTTTCTCTTATCTTTGTCCTCTTTCTTCTTCCTCTACATCTTCTTCCTCCTCTTCTGAATTGAACCCAGGGATATACTACCTCTGAACTACACCTCAAGCCCTTTAAATATTTGAAAAATTGTGAAACATGTATTTGCTAAGTTGTTGAGAGTCTTGCTAAGTTTTTGAGACTGGCCTAGAACCTGTGATTCTCCTGTCTCAGCCTCCCAAGTACTGGGATTATAGGAGTGCCCTACCAACCCTGGCTTCTAGTTTTCTTCCTTATGTGCCATCATAAAAGGAGCTATTGCTTTTGAGATCATTTTGTGAGCATTAGTTGACTTTTGAGATCATTTTGTTAGCATCCTCATCCCATAAATCTAGGAATATCGCTTAGAAATGAAATGAGATTATGTAAATGGTAGGAAAAAAACCATTATCTGCCTTCTCTTATCCTAGACTGGGATTGTGTTCTGTCTGCACATTTAATCAAGTTCTTGCAAGTCTCCATATCATTCTTAACTTCAGTTAAATCTTAGACTGAGCAATAGAAATTTCAGAATTTGATTGTCAACAGATGCTGAAAAAAGTAGAGGTGCCTCAAATCATTTGATTTTTCTTTTTCTTTTTCTTCTCTTAGGGCAAAGAAATGAAAGAAGAAATAGATTAAAGTAGGTAGAGGGAAAAAAAGAGAAAAAATAGTCTAATACTGCAGACTTGCCAAAGCATTTCTCTGAATGAAGGATAAATTCTAATTTGTTTGCTTATAATATTGTTGATTGTTAATATTAATGAGCTCTTATTTTATGTTCAGTCATGGGAACAATACAACATATTTAATCTTAATCATTCTTTATAATAGCTATTTGAGGTGATATTTGATTTGAGGTGACTTGAAGTTGCAAGTAAGATGAGCAAGATCATGCAATCACAAAGTGGAACAACCACAGTCTGATTTGTGTTCTTATCTAATTCTCTTCTTCATACTCATCTATGAAATCTTTTGACCTCACCTGAGTTCACTGTCTACTCTGTACATAAATTGCTAGTAGTCATGTGAGCATAAGTATGTGTTTAAAGGCTTTCCTTTGTATGTATTTGGTAGTTTGTGTTAAAAGTTTGAGTTCTCTCAAAATCTGCAAGGGTTCTGATATGGAGATAATTGCTTTAATAAGCAAAGAAAGAAAAAGGATCATAAGTAGGCAGAATTTAGAGTTAGAAACCCAGAGGGAACTAAGATATTGAAACCTTTCCAGAGTTCCCAGAGACCTTTCTGAGTACTTGAGACTTTTTCTACAAGATATGGATTGAATACAATTTTTATATTAAGAGGCCCTGGGACCTCAGCTGGCATCTGAGTTACAGTTGGGATTGAAAAACTTGGTCTTTGTAAGCTTATGCTTATCTCTGCTAATCTAGTTAATAATTTTCTATACTTATTATTTGGCAATTTTACATTAGAATTGCCTGGTTTACAGTTTAAGACCTGACATCATTACTCTTTTGCAGATGTGGTATGTTGTTTATCTCTGGTTTCAGGAAATATGATCATACATCCCAGTTTGCTTATGGTAATCTTGGTTTATATCTCTTATCCCAGAAAAAATATTAATAGAGTCCTATTTTGAACAATAAATTATAGGGCCACCTTGTTTCTTATATTACTATCTATTCCTTATAATTTTTAAAGGATTCCTAACAGTAGTTCATCAGTCTCACCTTCAAGTTTTCTAAGTTCACACTAATACCATCCAATCATATGAAAGATAAGAACTTTGTACCCTCATTGCAATTTCTCAGGAATATGAAAGTCATATATCTATAACTTACTATAAAGAAGATATAAGAGAATATAGTCCCTGTGTTTCTCTATTAAGGGAAATTATGTCATCTAATAGATAAGATGTTGATGCTGGTTTTGATGATGACTGGGTTCAAATTTCTGCTTTGGCAATAATTAATTGTGTGAACTTCAAATCTTACTTTTAAACACTTATTTTTATTCTCATTTTTTTTTGCCATTAACATGGAAATGCTCTGACCTAATGAACTTATTAAGGTTGTTATAAAGGTTAAATTTGGCACCTTTGAAAGTAGTTAGCATTACTCATGATACAAAATTCAAATAGTCTTTAATAAGTGGACATTTTATTGCTTTATTACCTTCCTTCAAGAAATACCTTTCACTATCAACCCAATAATGTGAGCACATTAGGTTCCAACAAAAATGAACTTCCCACTTTTATTTATTACTTTTTAAGATACAAAATATTATCTGATTCTAAAAAGCAAGATCTATTATTAAATAATGAGAAGTAACATATCTGAAAATTTTTGAAGCAGAAGCAAACACTATATCTATTCTCAAATGAAAACTTAGTTTTCTGCAAATAGTTTAGAGTTTGTGTTAAAGCATTTTTTTCTTTTTAAACTAATCTGGTCTTAAATTGTACAATTCTGGATGCTTCTTTCTCTGCTTTGAAAGCACTTTTTTAAATTTTGAAACATTCTCAATTTGGTAATCTTTGTCTATAATTTGATTCTCGAACTTTAAGAGAAATTAAGATTTCTTTCTTTCTTTTAAAAATTACCAATTGTTTGGAAACATTTTCTTCATTCTAAGGCCACTCGGAATAAAGAGCTGCATTAGCGTGGAGCAATAAGGCATTCTTTTACCAAAAAAAAGAGGATTGTGCCAAATAATATTATGCACACATATGAATGTATCACTATGAATCTCACTATCATGTACAATTATAAGGCACCAATAAAAATTTTCATAAAGCTGGGCACAGTGACATACGCCTATAATTCCAGTGCTTGGGAAGCTGAGATAGGAAGATCACAGGTTTGAGGATAGCATGCAGTAACTTAGAGACTCTATTTCAAAATTAAAAAAATAAAATGGTGTTGCATATGTAGCTCAGAGGTAGAAAGTCTCTGGGTCTAATCTCCAGTAACCCCTGCCCCCACCCACACAAACTAAAAGTTAAACACACACACACACACACACACACACACACACACACACACACACACACACAGTAAAGTCAACAAAGGATTGGGTGAGGGCAGATTCACATCTACACTGAAGGACAGGTGAGACTGAGAAAGTGCTTGTTGGTGGGTTTTCATGAATGCCCCATTCAACTGGAACCAAAAAAAAAAAAAAAAAATAATGTTTACTGAGGAGCATAAACCCAAGAACTTAATGTGAACATTCATTCTCTACCAATTATGGAAGCCTCTTCATTTTTTCACAATGCTTTGCATGGAGCTACAATTTGTAATGTATTTCAAACTTTAGTAAGTCTGTAGAATATCACACACCCATATAACTTTTAAAATTTCTTCATATGCAACCATGCTCATTCTTTTCCCAAATGTTTTTGGAGATAAATTGGAGAAAAGTAAAACACTCTGTTTAGAATGAAAAAAATAAAAAAAACAACAACTTGACTTTGACATTTCAGCCACTCAATTTTTCCATCTATCAAAAGGGTTGATAATATATTTTTATTTACTGGTGTGTGTGTGTGTGTGTGTGTGTGTGTGTGTGTGTGTGTGTGTGTGATATTCAAGTGTGAAAAGGCATCACAGGGTAGAATGTTTCCAATTATCATCATCATCACAATCTCTCACTAATAGCTTTCTATCTTTCTGTATTTACTCTTTCTTAAAAGAAAATTACTCTTTCTTAATCTGTACACAACAACCAAAGCTTTTAAAAATCACGCAAGTTATAGTACTAAAAGCTCTGAAATGTCTTCCCATTGAGAATAAAATCAAAGATTCTTTCCCAAGTGTCCAGATCAAATCTAATTTTATTTGCACTCACATTTGCAATTATACTATATTAAACGTTGTTCATATGCTCCACTATATTGGCCTTTTTTTTTTTCTTGAAAAGGGTCTAGGATCACCTTTTATTTTTAAGTTCATTATTACTTGTCTATACTATTCTCTAAAGTATATGATTCCTGAGATCAGGAAATGTGTCTGATTTATTCCCTGCTAGACTTCAAGCACCTGTGATAGTATTTGATACTAGTAGATGCTAAATAAGAATGTGTTAAATGGACCTGCTTTCTATACACACTTAGCTTCTCTCAAAAAATTAAATAAAATGCACAAAGATAAAGCATAAAGTACATGCTCAAGCTTAAGTATTTTTAGATATGTACATTAATCTCAATCTAATTTATATATTTTTGGTGAGAGTACTGGTCATTTTACCCTGAGCTATACCCTCAGCCTGATTTTGTTCTCTATTTTGAAACAGGGTCTCTCTAAGTTGCCAAGGCTGGCATTGAACCTGTGACCCTCCTGTCTCAACCTTCCAACTACTAGGTTTATCCACTTTTAAAAAATCCAATACACTTAAAGTACATAATCCTGCTGTTGTAGTCCTCATTGTATTGATTTGTATCAGATAGCATAGTACATCAATTTAATGTGCTGCTTTTATCTTATTCATATATAAACTATAAACTCAAATTGTGAACAAAATATACGGGGGAAAAGTTATAGACGAGACTAGTGCATAAAAAGAAAGTAGAAATATTGTAGCTCAAGACTCCATGAAAAAGCTCTGCACATTTACATGAAAACAATGAAAAGTTAGCACAAGCAGAACTCACCGGAAAATTTTATTTGGGTGTGTTTTGGATATATTCAACTATGTATAATTATTTTTATTAATATTTATTTTCTTTTAATTTTTTGTGCTTTTAAACTTCTTTTTTTTTTTTTTTTTTTTTGCGGTACTGGGGATTGAACTCAGGGGCATTCTACCTCCGAGCTATACCCCCACCCCTATTTTTTATTCTTTATTTTTGAAACCGAGTCTCGCTAAGTTGCGGAGTGCCTCATTAGGTACTGAGGCTGGCCGCGAACCCGGATCCTCCGGTCTCAGCCTCCCGAATGCTGGCTTTTAAACTTCTTAAAAACTTAAAGCTTTAATTATATTATGAACTTGGATAAGTCTGCTTTCTTTTTTCTTAAAAATCACATTTCCAGAGGTAGATTTTACTTAGATTTCACCTTCACTTTTCAACAAGCAAAGGTAGAGCTGAGAGAGAAAAAGAAAGCAATTATAACAAAAAGACAAATGCTATTTTCCTTCATGTTTATCTCTATTCCCTTTAAAGACAAGCTAGTAAGTGGGCTTTTATTCATGCTCTAATGATCAGTAAATTTATTCAAATCAATAAAAAATTGGTCATTTAAGTGAATATTATTGTTAAAAGTGTTAAAATTATAGCCCAATTTGTGAAAATAAATAGTAATAATGTACCAAAAATTATCGAAGATGCAAAATCCTTTAATTCTTTCATTTAATTAAGTAATTTAATGTTCATAATACGTGTATGAGAAATAGTATGATTATTTCCATACTTCAGGTGAAAAAAATAGAGGCACAGAGAGGTTAATGAAATCCCAAAGTTGAAATATCATTTGTATTAAATGTATCTTTTAATCTTAACATGTATTTATATAATTCTTATTAACTAGAGACTTAAATAGACAATTTATGGATTTTAAGTTTCTTTTTTTATCAGTAGTTAAGATTTTTTTTTATTAATTGGTACATTGTAATCATACATCTTTGTTAGGTACAAGCTGATAAAGGCATATATGCACACGTTTCTCATTTAACCCCTTCCCCAATTCCCACCCCACTCCCTCTCCCTCCCTCCTTCTCAAGTTCAGTGTAGTGACTGACTTTGATATAATATTATACTATGAATAGGTAGTAATTATCATTCCAATTTAACTAAGGATCCCAGCTAATTTTTTGCATATGTGTATAAGAAAGTTCATACTTTAGCTTCACATAGCTTTTTGGTACAGTCTGGGTGTTCTTGTGGTATTTCATTAGAGTTAGTCCTCATGCAGATTTTGCTGAGGTAGTATCTATGCTACAGTGGATTGCTAAATTTTGTTCTTGTGCAACTTAAGTATGGCCAACAGTCTTCATGCATCTTTGGGTAGAAGCCACACATTGGAAAGTAATTCTAGAATATTTCTACAATAGAAATCTTTGGGTACTGAGTAACAAAGATCTCCAAAAAAGCAGATGAATTGGCTAGCCATGGTCAAGAGTAGTGTTATCAAGATGCAGATACAGGTGATCATACTTGGCTTGGATATGCAATCCAAGTTACCTAACTTTTGTATCTGCTTATGTTCCATGAGATCACCAAAATAATACATCTTTGTGAATATGTGTACATATACATATATAGATATACAGTAGGGAAGACATTTTTTGGAATGAGAAGGAGAAAGTGGAGCAATATTTTAAAGTCTCCTGAGAGCCTACAGAGTGGGAGAAGATTTTTGCCAGTTACTCTACAGATAGAGGTCTAATATCTAGGATATACAAAGAACTCAGGAAAATCACAACCAAGAAAACAAATAACCCAATTAAAAAATGGGCAAAGGATCTAAATAGACACTTCACAGAAGAAGAAATACAAATGGCCAATAAATGTATGAGGAAATGTTCCACATCATTAGCAATCAGAGAGAGATGCAAATCAAAACCACCTTGAGATTCCACCTAACCCCAATCAGAATTGCAATCATCAAAAACACGAGCAACAACAACTGCTGGCGAGGATGTGGAGAAGT
>PVLC010042794.1:0-12809 GCA_004027655.1 Graphiurus murinus | reverse complement strand
TTAGAAAGACATAATTATAAAAAGTCCTTATGTGTAAGAATAAGACTTTATTTTCCCCAGTATGGGTAATTACTCCCAGAAACTTTTCCAGTTATCCTTTATTCTGACTTGTATTTTATAAAGGTAACACGGCCATCTAGTGGAAAGATTTTTAATAGCTGACTCTTTCACTTGGTATGTCTAAGTATATGAAAGAGACACTGAAGCCAAATGGAATACTTGTTTTACGACATAGGACACATGACTTTAAAATGAAATGTAGGAGCCCTAAGGAGGACACTCTGATTTTTAACATGGCATTAACAACGTTAGGATTATACATTTGGGTGGCTTAACATTTTCGGACGCAAATTTCTAACTATGATTCCCATCCCCGCATACCCCCACTCAAAACCAAGTTGTGTGCTGTGGAAATGTAGAAATGAAGGAAATAAGGTTCAAGTCATGGGTTTGACACTGACTTTTTACATGTCTGAAATTATGAATGTCAGAGGACTACTGCCCTACCTTCTGGTGCCTTTATCCCTTTTAAAAAAAATTTTTTTTTATTGGTGCATTATAATCATACATCCTTGTTTGGTACAAGCTGGTAGAGGCATACATGCACACATTTCTCATTTAACCCCTTCCCCAATTCCCACCCCACTCCCTCCCCCTCCTTCTCAAGTGATTGACTTTGGTATGTTTGTGAAAGTACATCATGTGCATTAGGGTGTTTCTCTCCCCTCCATCACTTTCAGTTAAGTCACTTTCTCTGCTATCTAAGGTTTCTCCTTCTTCATCTGGAGTCCCTCTTATGTCCCACTTTCTCCCTAGCTTCCACATATTAGGAAGAGCATATGATTTTTTTTACTTTTAATGACTGGCTCTTCTCACTTAGCATAATTTTTTCCAGTTCTATCCATTTCTCTGCAAATGACATGATTTTGTTCTTCTTTATGGCTGAGTAAAATTCCATTATGTACATATCCCATAGTTTTATAATCCATTCATCTGTCAATGGACATCTTGATTGTTTCCATAGTTTGGCAATTGTGAATTATGCAGCTATAAACATAGATACACATGCATCGATCTGATAGTTTGGTTTCCCTTCTTTTGGGTAGATACTCAGAAGTGGTATTGCTGGATCATATGGTAGGTTCATTCCCATTCGTCTGAGGATCCTCCATACTGTTTTCCAAAGTGGTTGCACTAATCTGCAATACCACCAACAATGTATTAGGGTTCCCACTTCACACCCTCTGAGTCCTGCATCAACTGTAGTCTTCTTTCCTCGTCCCCCTCTCCACAAGTTATTCCCTCATGAGAGGAAGATGCCCATCCAGACACACCTTTGTCTACAGCCATTGGGGCACAGCATGACGTCTTCTCCTCCTCTTTCAGGCTTTTGCTCCTTTCCAGTGAGCTCAAATTCCAGGGATCAGAAAAGAAGTAGCTGCTCACTTATACCTATTGGGAACTGAGTCCTTAGACGCAACTTCTGTAGGGTGATGGCTGCGGGGTAATGCCCACAGCCAGGCATTTACACTCAATACACTTGGTGAAACAGGCAGCTTACCCTTTCCAAACCCTTAAGACCAACCAATTTTGGTAGATAACCAAAAAGATAAAACATCATAACTCTTTGATGTGGAAAAGAGGCTCTGCCTAGTGAATGTGAGCATGGGACAGGAAGCCCGAGGATGTGAGCCCCAACCTCAGCCCTGACGTGTCTTAGTTGTGGCTATCATGTGAGTCAGCCTCAGTGAGTGTTTCCTTGTAAATACAAGGGGAATGATTAATAATAAATCCCCTGCTGACCATTCGGAACTGTTGGGAGGGAGAATAGTCAGATAATGTATGAGGAAATGTTTTAGGATAATGGCAAAATATTCGTCTCTGTTTCCTCAGTTGGAAATAAAAAGCTCTTTGATAAATTTGAAATTCTCATTTAGTATGCAAACAATTTCCCCTTACATTTAATTAAACATTCACAATAGGTTGCTTTTGTATCCTAAGCTTTTCTTTTCTTCTTTCTCCCTTCCTCTACCCGCCCCCTCTTCCTGGTATTGGGGATGGAACCCAAAGTCATTCTATCTCCAAGCCACACCTCCAGCCCTATTTTATTTTTTACTTTGAATTAGGTCCTCACTAAGTTGCTGAGAGTCTCACTAAGTTTCTGAGACAGGCCTCCTAAGACCGGAATTTTGCCAAGTTTTTATTTCTTGCTTTGCATGCTTGTAAAATATGTCACTACCATCATCACCATTATTTTTTTTTTTATTTTATTTTTTTTTTTGGTACTGGGGATTGAACTCAGGGGCATTCTACCTCCGAGCTATACCCCCCGCCCTATTTTTTATTCTTTATTTTTGAAACCGAGTCTCACTAAGTTGTGGAGTGCCTCACTAGGTAGCTGAGGCTGGCCGCGAACCCGGATCCTCCGGTCTCAGCCTCCCAAATGCTGGGATTACAAGTGTGCGCCACCACGCCCGGCTCATCATCACCATTATGAATGGGGAAAACAAAACATGGAATGTTAAAATCACCATAAAACAGATAAAATCTACATTTGGAGTCCACTTCATGGTTTTCTTGGCCCATTGCAGAATACGTACTTCATTCCTTATTCCAGACTTTAGCTTCCTCCCTGAAACACCTCATTTGTCCTTTCTCTTCTCCATTAAATCATGCCTTCTTACAACCCAGCCTTTACAAGCATTCCACAGTCCTCAGATTGGAATCCCCTTTATTCAGGTCTCCACGTAGCAAACATTTTCTACCCAACTTAATCATTATCTCTTCTGCAAAGCCCTTTCTCAATTTCATCCTGCAAAAGCATAGTGCTTAAGTGGGCATTCTTAACACCGTGAGCCCAGACACCTGACAACCACAACTTAGATGGAGGAGCATTTATTTGCTTATGGTTCTGGAGATTTTCAGTCCATGTTAGACTGCCTTCCAAGCAGGTACCAAGGGCTCTAGGTCCTCAGGGCATCCTGGCAGGGAGCAGAGAGGGGAAGACAGCTTGTTTTCTGTTCGTGGTGGCAGGAGAAAGAGAAGAGCAAGGAGCACAGCCTTTGTCTTACGCATCTTGATTTTCCAACTCAGACAATGCCCACAGCCCACACACCAGGTTTTTCATACGTATTTGTTAATTATTGTTAACTCCTGCATACAGCTGTAGTATTTTACTATGAATGTTTTGAATGGTGAAAATTAAAGAATAATCTACCAATTCTTTTTCAGAACGGAAGGATGTTGATTTCATTGTTTTGCACTGTGAAATTCGAGGTAGAGGCGATTACACAGAAAAAAAAAAAGATCGATGTCACAATGTGAAAGCATTAAAATATTAAAAACTGTTTTTCCCATCAGCAGTGACTCTTTCTTGGCGCCTCTGTGTCACAATGTATTAAATTTGAGTATTTTATTGATTCTTGGGTTGAATTTTTGTTTCAATGTGTATGGTTTGGTGATCATCCTCTATTCCAGAGTTACCATGGCTACTGCAAATTTTCCTCTTATTTGCAACCATTTCAAAGGTTCTTCCTGAAAACCAATTGTTTTTTTTCTTAAAATAGTAGACTATCTTCCCAAATACACCATGCACACAACCCTGATGACAAATCAGCAGATAAGCTCTCTAATTGGCAGCAGGTAATGTTCTTCCTTCCCTGCTATCCAGATCTCCTTGTAAACCAACAAGCCACTTGTAAACAACACAGCACATTTTCTTACTTTCTGAAATGTTACCAATGTGTTGCCTCCTTTCTCAAAGTCATCATTCTAGAACATCTCTAATGGGACTTTAAATGTTTGTTTTAGTATATTTAGCCTAGATTATTGGCATTTTTTCTTCTGTAAAGTATTTAAGCTTAGATCAAGACTCCTACAGTTTGCACTGTAGATGCATTTTGTTCTCTTTGTGGGTGTGTTTATAAAGTAGAAATGTTAGATAAAATGTTACATACATGCAAGTGAAAAAACATACTTTTGTGTGAAAACTTTTAATTTTTAAATTGGTATTTTCCTTTTAGATATTTTTCAAGCACACATAACATGTATATGTAATTTACAACAATGACATCCAGTAATTTATTACCTTAAAAATACTGTTTCCTGAGAGCAGAACCAAGTGAAACTGGGGACAGACCTAGAAGTATCTGGACAGGCAAATAGACCAATATCAATTCCTTGTTTATTGTCTCCATCTCTCTTCATCTTAAAATGTCATTTTCAGTGGTTCTTGATCCTTGAAACCTTGAAATGCATTTCTAAGAATGGTACTGAAGTCCAGTTGATTAAAAGGATAAATTGTTCATTGCCGAAGTTCAGTTTCTTTCTACAGGGGAAGATTGTGTCCAATATTAGATCAAGAGATGGCACACATGGTGAAGAGTTAAGCATTTATTGAATGTCTGTTATATGTAATTTTAATCCAAATGTGTGTCCATATTTTACCATCTGTAGAAATGAAAGATCTCAACACAACCCAATATTTCATAATGATCATTCTAATATGTTAGCATTTGGGATGTTTGTAAACATCACAGAAACAGATATAAGAGCCAGAATTCATTTTCAGAAACTTGTGAATCATGCACGTGGATTCCAGATTGGTTGCTCTCCAGCACAGGCACAGGGAGAACAGATTTTCCAAGGATGTTCATGGAATGAGGTGTACCTCCATTTCAGCAGCACACTTTCTGGGACGCGTGTGGAAATGCAATAGAAACAAGTTCTCAACAAGTTCATCATTTAAGCGGGGGAAAGGATCTCATTTTCTAGCCTTATACTGCCTTAATATGTGTGTACATCCACACACATGTTGAGATCAATAAAGGTAGCAGAATGAATATTAATTTCCTACTTTAGTAAGACCTTTCTAGAATGTATAAAAAGTTGTATGTTTTATATATACAGAAAATTTCACAGAATATGGTTAGTGGCGTGTCTCTCCCAATCACACACTCTCAAAGTCCCAAAGACACCCTCAGTAAGATACTTTGAGAAACTAATGAATCTCCTCTAAAACCCTCATTTTACCTAAATATGTAGCAGCATGGAAGACTGAGGTTCAGAGTTGAGAATACAGAGTTGTTTGAGAAGAGTGCAAACTCCAGTCAGTCATACTGCATGTTCAGTATTCAGTTTTGGCCCAACCACTGAACTACTTCATACTTTGCTTTGTTTTATTTATCATCTGTAAAATGGGAATGATAACATTAATGCTAAGAGAAGGAAGACTGACTCATAACAAGCACCAAAAAGCAATAGTTTCTAATGCCTCTTGTGGAATAAATAGAGGAAAGAATAAACAAATGAAAGAGATATTATCTGACCTTCTTTTGCTCTCTGGCAGGCTATCTTGTGCAGCTCCTCAGCCTCTTGACAGAGGTATCAGTTTGGTAATTCAGGAACTTTAGTTTTCCAAGGCCCTTGAGTTTCCTCCCCCCTCCTTCCTCCTCCTCCTCCTCCTCTTTTTTTTTTTTTTTTCCTTTTGTACTGGGGATTGAACTCAGGGCATTGTACCTCTGAACTACATCCCCAGCCCTATTTTCTTTTGTTTATTTTGAAACAGGGTCTCATTAAGTTGCTGAGGTTCAACTCGAACCAGTGACCCAGTGCTAGGATGACAGGCACACACGTGCCACCACACCTGGTTCCTCACCTTTCTTCTTAATATTAACTCTTAAGCTTCCCCATTATCTCTAGTCTACATGATGAACTTCTCACCCGAAGACACTGCTCAGCTGCAGCTTGCCTGAAGCAGAAAATTCTTATTTTTTGTTTGTGGGTATTAAAGCCAATGGGATCATCTTACTTCCTGTAGAATTCTCACTAAGTCCCAGAAACACAGGGACTTTCTTGTTCCAAACCCTCGTAGTGCTGGCCTGCTCCTCTCAAGACACTGGAGACTGACTCACTGTGGTGAAAAGGCTAAAGCAAAGCCAAGTGCAAATCCAGTGGCTTGGGCTTTAGCAGCTGGAGGAAGGATGGTGTCAATGGTGGGGACCCGGCCTGCAGGGAAGGATGGTGTAAATTTAACAAGCTCTGCATTAGATTCTGATACATTTTATCTTCTTAGCACCTAAGGAAAAAATAAACTGCCAATAGATTTAATCAAAAGTCAAAATGACTTTCCAATTATGGGATGATGTTAAAGTACATATAAACTATTAAAGCATGTGATCTTTCAGTATCTCAGATCTTAAGTAATTCAGACTATTGAAGGATAAACTCAGAGTCCATTTTGAAATTCCGATTTATTTTATTATGTTATTTAAAGCTATTCTCTTTCATTGACATGGACTTACGCATCTTTGGAAAGTATGACTCCTCTGTCTATACTTAAGATATTCTCACATAGTTGACGATAAGAAAAACCTCCTATGAAATGTTTCTCCTGCAAAATTTATTCTTGTCTTTAATGAACTAAACCTCCCTTAATAAAGTGTTGTGCTACATTACAGCCTCACCGTTAGGAATGAAGACAGAGGGGAAAGCGTGGCACGACCCACACTCACCACAAAAATGGAGAGTATTCAGGTCCTAGAGGAATGGTAAGTGTGCGATGTTTGTTGTGATGGGTGCGTGTGTGTGCGTTTGTGTGAGTGTGTGTGCACGCGTATGCATGTACTGTTTACATCTACTGAGTGCTAAGTATTCTCTCTCTTGCTCCGTAATACTCCTCGAAACAATTTTGTGAAATGAATGCTAACTAGGTCTAGGAGATCTTATTTTGTGATTGCAGTTGCTTTTCATCAGTTTCCCTATTATCTATATTATCAGCTAAGATGTTGTCCAACTTTCTCTTTCGAGAAATAAAGATTAAGCCGGGCATGGTGGCGCACGCTTGTAATCCCAGCATTGGGGAGGCTGAGATCGGAGGATACGGGTTCAAGGCCAGCCTCAGCTACCTAGTGAGGCACTCTGCAACTTAGTGAGACCCTGTTTCAAAATAAAGAATAAAAAAATAGGGCTGGGGGTATAGCTTGGAGGTAGAATGCCCCTGAGTTCAATCTCCAGTACCGAAAAAAAATAAGAGAGAGAAATAAAGATTATTGCATGAATTGACCTCTAAAATGCCCTTACTTTTTACTTCTCTTTTCTCAGCATCATTTTTTAAATTCTCTTTATAAGAGAAGATTCTACACAGAAAATACATTGGATTACTCAAGTTAACCAGGAAGGGTGCCCCCTGGCTCCTGATCTTATTTCCATTTACAAATTCCTGCTGTGTTTCTCCAAATTAGAAGTTGAAATGCATTATCTAGAGAATAAAACCAAAATAGGAGTTGATTCATATAAATGCTTCTTTTTTCTGTTTTTATGCAAAACTTTTAATAATAATGCTTTATTATAATTTTAAACTTTTAATAATTTAATAATTTTTGAGTGAATAAGGAATTTCAGACATTATGGAATAGTAACAGATTTATTTAAAACACCTAGTCAAAAAGTTAAGAAAAGTAAAATATAAATACATCTTGGACTGAATAAATTTTAGTTCAAAAGTAAGATCATGATCATTTTAACCATTACAAGCTCCAGGCTTCTCCATTCCATTTCTTTGATGTTTAAGGAAATGGAGCAAAGACTGGTGGTTTCCGTAGGAGTCACTGAAGATCTGCACATGGGTATTTAAAAACTCTGCAGGGCCTTTCTCAAAACCCTCTGCTTTTCAAAGGCATTTTAGAAAAGTATGACAAGTGCATACAAAATATTCTTGTTGTAGAGCCAGTGAATAATAAAAAATGGCTAATAGAGATGAAAAATAAACTATTTCTGTTTTATTTCTTTCTTCCTTCCTTTCTTTCTCCCTCCCTCCCTCCCTCCCTTCCTTTCCTTTCCTGATTTTTGGGGGTACTGGGGATTGAACCCAGAGGCATTCTACCTCCAAGCTACATACCCAGCCCCTTTTATTTTTTATTTTGAACCGGGGTCTAGCTAAGTTCCTAAGGGCCTTGCCAAGTTGCCAAGGCCATCCTCGAATCTATGGATCTCCCGTCTCAGCCTCCCAAGTACTGGGATTACAGGCATGTCTCATTACACCTGGCTAATAAACTGTTTCTTATGGCTGGAAAATGAAAATCCGTATCATGAGACAAAAAAAAAATCAGTTTATGCTTTAAATTAATTCATAGAGTGTTTCCATCAACTAGAAATGTATCTTTAGACATTAAACATTTCCCAGCTTCACTAGCAATTATGGTGAGCATGTACTTTTGGTGTGTAGCTTCTTACTATTTGATCACTTGTCTTCCTTCCTTGGATTTTGTGTCCACGGGATTGTTTGTCAAGACTCATAAATAACTGATGTAGTCTTGGCAGGTATTTGCCAGATCAGGTGGGGTTAAATGGCAAAATACTGACCACTGTGTTCGTAGCAGCACAATTCACAATAGCCAAATTATGGAACCAACCTAGGTGTCCATCAACAGATGAATCGATTATAAAATTATGGGCTATCCACACAATGGAATTCTATTCAGCAATGAAGAAGAACAAATTTGTGTCATTTGAAGCAAAATGTAAGGACCTGGAGAATGTTATGTTAAGTGAGATTAGCCAGTCACAGAAAATGAAGGGTCATATGTTTTCTCTAATATGTGGAAGGTAGGAAGTAATTGGGATACCAGAGTGACTCCAGATAATGGAGGAGAAACCTCAGTGGAGCCAGGAAGGTGGTCGAAGGGAAGGGGAAGAGGAGAGTAAGGTTCATTGAAGGAATTACTACCATCAGCTTTGTGGTGCTTGTGTATCATTGTTAACAGGAATCATGCACCAATAAACGCATATTAAAACACTGACCACTAGGTGGCAGCACTTGAACAGACTGCTCTGCTCCTTACCTAGCCTAGCATTCCTGGGTCAAAGTTGCTTTATTACTATTATTGTTTTAATCTGAACAAGAAACAAATATTTATTTAAATAAATACAGAGGCTGAGATATATAAAGTAGAGGGTATTGGTTACGAAAAATAGTCCAAAAGAGCAAAAAGAACACATTAGTGAGTGAGGTTCTTAAGTTGGCCCACCTAAATTCAGCCTTCCAAAAGGCTGAATTTCAATTAACCATTAACAACAAATTTTGAGCTATAATGATAAAAGTATTTTCAGCAGATTCAAACTAAAATATGTAAAGGACCAAATACCAAAAATGTAAAGAGATAACAGAACTGCCTTGAAATTCAAAGAAAAGTATTTTTGTTTGTATATCAAAGACTAAGACATGATGACAGACTAAGGTAAACAGTTTACCTCAAATAGGTTTGAAAAGCTAAAAATGACTAATCACTGCTTTGTTCAGTCTCCTCTTTGACTGCTTTCGAGAGGATCTCTGATATAGTGTATCAGATTTGCTTTTGATAATGTCCTCATTTGGTCTCTACAGCCAAAACCCCACTGCAGATGAAGTCTTGTCCTGGTCTCAGAATTTTGACAAGATGATGAAGGCCCCTGCAGGGAGAAACCTGTTCAGAGAGTTTCTGCGAACAGAATACAGTGAAGAGAATCTCCTTTTCTGGCTCGCCTGTGAAGACTTGAAGAAAGAGCAGAACAAAAAAGTCATGGAAGAAAAGGCCAGAATGATATATGAAGATTACATTTCTATACTATCGCCGAAAGAGGTAAAAATCTGGAAAACATTGAGGCGGGCTCACCAAGATCGAGGATAAGCCTCAAGTGACCACTGTACCAAGTTGGGTAGAGCGTGGTTTATGGTCAGGTCAGAAGAGTTCTCTGATTATTCAGCTTCTAAACCAGGAATCTCTCTGCACACATGTTTGAAGACCATGTTTCCCCACTATGCTTTGATCATTTGTCTCTGGCTGAATCATGTGTAGTAGTTCACTTGCTTCTCAGAATAATACTATCGAGCCTGTTTAAGTAACTTCATGTGACTTAAACTAAAGTGGAAAAGAAGAATCTACTTTGGGGTGATGCTTCTCAAAGCAAAATCCCCAGATCGCATGTAGGACAGTATGTCAAAAAAAAAAAAAAAATTAAATCCTTGAGTCCTATCCAGGACTTCTAAATTTTTGGAAACAGAGCCCAGGAGTCTGTACTTTTAACAAGATTTCCATATTGGTACTGGTTTGAAAACCTCTGGTTTTCCCCCCTTAAAAAAAAAAAAAAAAAAAAAAAAGACCTGACATGTGTTGATGTTTATGATTGATTTTTTTTTTTTTTCAGTACTGAAGAATGGGCCATTATGACCACTACTATTTTCAGAGCAGGGACGGGAAATAGAAATTATTTACTTATCCTGGGCTTTCTGTTTACTGAAAGTGCAAGCTTGTCTTCCGTTGCCAGCATGTACCTGGTCAGAAAGGAACAGTTAAAGCACAATAGCACATTTTCGATAACTTCTTTAAAATCAGCTAATTTTTAAAAATTTACTCGTGAGAAATGTCTCTAACCGAGTTAGAAGCATCGGGTTAAGAGTGTGACCAGGCATCTAGAGCGAGGGGCGTCGGGGCTCCAGAGGTGCTTAAAGCCCTTGGAGAAAATAGTGGCTCCTAGAACATCACCTCCTTTCCACACCACCCTCTCCACCTTTTCTGCCTCCCCTAAACTCCTGGGATTTTTACCTACACATTTCAATACCCTGACCTGGCGCTTCCCAGTGTTCAGCCTCCAGGCTGCCGTCTCCTGTGCGTGGGCATGGCTGAAGTCCCTGGAACTGGGCTGTGGCCATCAGTGGCTCGCTCGCTCATTCAGCACCTGCGGTGGCCTCGCCTCGCCTTACACTTCTTCCCGAGACCCGTAAAATGAATTTGCATCTACTTAATCAGTCTCTAAGTTGGAGACACCATGTTAAACTATTTCACTGCTAATGAATGTACATAAACAATTTAATTTTTCTTACTCATTAAAGTGTCACTGGTATTCTAGAATACTCCAGCAGCATTGCCACTGCAAAATGAGAAATCTCCCTACATTGGATGCACAAAAGATTACTTTTTAATTCCCTACATTAATATAGAAGAAGTTTTCAGAGAAATAAAACGAAGAATTTTTGTTCTGTAGCTTCAATACATTTATTACTAATAACACTGTTTATTTCTGATGCTAGTACAATTCTGTTTCAAAAAATACATTCCTTAGGCTTCTGGTCTTCCTAGCATCTCAGCATCTAACCAACTCTGCCTGGATCTCATTAGCATAATAATTTTATTCTCAACTGTATTTTAAAGTTGCATTATTTAACAGAAAAACAGAACAAACAAAAAAAACCCCAGATGATTCAAACATGCTCCAAAATATGCTTCCTGTGTCTTTAATTACACACAATTACAGAGTCCTTGGAAAGATTATATAGCCCATTTCTCTCCCCAAATATATAAGATGTGTCATCTTAAAGTCATAGTTGACAGATTATCCAAGTTAGTCCTTTGTACTCTATATAGTTCAGTTTCAAATGCTGACTGTTCCATTTTTTTAATGTTAGGAACAATGGTACTCTCCATGTTAAGTACATATAGTTCCTTAAATTTACGGTGTCCATTTTCTAATTATTAGTTTTTATGTGGAATACTTTCCCACTATTGTCATAGCTCCTGATTTTTAGATGTTACTGACTGATGGAGTTTTTAAAATATTTTTTACCAGATTACTTCCTCTTTGGTCCATATTAAATGTAAACTTGGGTTTTTACTCTTTTTGCTAAAGTAATAGAGTTTTGTTTTGACCTAATTTCTTTATTTTGAACATAAATTCTACTAAAAAGTCATTTAAATATAATTTCATAATCAAGAACATGATCTTTTTAAAATTACATACACTAATATTTAATGTAATAAGCATATTTGTTCTCATCTTTATTTTTACTAATATCTATATTTTAATCATTACTTACTCTATAATATTTTCAAAATACCATGCATGTACACACATATACATATGTATATATATATATATATATATACATATGTATAGAGAGACAGAGACAGAGACAGACAGAGTTAGAATCCACATTTTTATCATTTTGCTACTGTGTACTAACTTGTAAATAAATTATAAATAACTCAGAATAGAATCTGACTTATTCAACTGTATGAAGTGCCTCTGGGAGACCAATTGATTTCTCTCCTATAAACATACTAGTTAAGTTTTATCATTGTTTTGTGGCAAAAACCAAATATAACAAAAGTAGGTGTTTTCAGTTATACAAAAAAAATGGTTGAAAAGCTGCATTTTAAGCCAAGGAACAGATACATTCTCTCTCGAACCATGTTCAGTGAGAGCTCACAATATATGATGTGCTTTCCAGCATCTGGGAGCCCTTCCGATCTATTGGGTCTCAGTGACATTCCTGTACAAGGCAACTTGTCAATCTCCACTGGGCCACAGAATATTACTAACTGCTGACACTAGTTATTGTTCTTTAAATCTTGTGTCCTAACCTCAGTGAAAACACTTGTCACATTCAAGAGAGCCTTGATTACACAGGAGGCAGAGTACTGTACTGATGCTCGGATGCATAGGATCGATCCTTTCTTTCTTTCTTTCTTTCTTTCTTTCTTTCTTTCTTTCTTTCTTTCTTTCTTTCTTTCTTTCTTTTCATTCATTTATTTGGGGGCAGGGGATGCATAGTGTCTAGTGCAGGCTTTGCTACAGACTCATTGTGTGACCTGGGATAAACCACTTTGCTTTTTTGAGCCTCGGTACTCAGTCGATTTGTTTATAAAAAATAACAATGAAAGTAAGTCCACAGACTAGCAAGCCAACACTAGAAAGGCAGGTATAAGGTCATTTATCCGACTATATCACCCTCCTCATCAAATGACGAAGCTGATCACCTACGGTCCCCATTCCCA
>PVLC010042793.1:0-12809 GCA_004027655.1 Graphiurus murinus | reverse complement strand
ACCCCTGGTTCAATCTCCAGTCCTGCCAAAAAAGAAAAAAAGGCGGAGGTGGAGGGGATACCACCACCAAAAACTCTACCCTGGGTAGATCAGGCCCACCATTTGCTGCCCAGTCTGGGAGAACAGGTCTATGTGGGCCTGACAGGTGGGTGGGGGGTAAGAGGGGAAAGAAGCTGTTCTTCTCTTCTATCCTCACACAATTTCATTTAACCATGGCTTCTGCTTCTGCTTGACAACTTCCTATCTGTAGCCCTGATCTTTTGAGCCTTAGACCAGTATATCCAGCTGCCTGCCTACTTTGTTTACCTCAGATTCTTCTGGGAAATGGAGATGCTAATGCCAACTTCCTCGCAGAATCACTGTGAAGATAACACAGTCAATAACAAGACAATATAAGGCACTTAGTACAATGCCTGGTGTGTGTAAGTGCTCAGGAAGTGTTATTGTTGTCATCTCTACTTGGATATCTTAAAGACTTGCCAAACTCAACATATCCGAAGCTGAGCTCATAATGTATTGCCCAGGCCTGCCCAGCCCTGTACTTCCCATCTCATTTGCCATGTCCCTGTTCTGGCAATCACTTTCTTTTTTCATTTCCTTCCTTCCTTCCTTCCTTCCTTCCTTCCTTCCTTCCTTCCTTCCTTCCTTCCTTCCTTCCTCCCTTCCCTTCCCTTCCCTTCCCTTCCCTTCCCTCTTTCCTTCCTTTCCTTCCTTCCCCCTTCCCTCCCTTCTTTCTCTCTTTATGTATTTATTTATTTGCAGTACTGGGGATTAAATGTAGGGGCATTCTGCCTCTGAGCTACATCTCCAGCCCTACTTTACTTATTTTTTTTTAAATTGCTGAGGACCTCACTAAGTTGCTGAGGCTGGCCTAGAACCTGCAATCCTCCTGTCTCAGCCTCCCAAGAACTGGGATTATAGGTGTGTGCCACCATGCCTGGCTGGCAATCACCTTTTACACCTCTCTCCCTCACTCTCCTCATGTCTAACCCAATCCCAAGTCTTGACAAATTTACTTTCTAGATATTTCTCCACCCTAATACCTTAGTCCAAACTACAACTCTGACCATGGCCTCCTCATTGGTCTCCCAACCTCACTAGGTCCAGTTCCCCCTTTCACACACCTTTATCCATTCTTCATCCAGCCAACAGCCAGAGAATTTCCTAAATGTAAAGATTATTGTCTTACTCCCCTGGTTAAAACCCTGTGTCAGTTCACTGCTGCTCTAAAGAAAAGACAGTTTCTTCATTTTTTCATTTCTTTTTCTTTTTTTGGTACCAGTGATTAAACTCAGGGCCTCACATGTGCTAGGCAAGCACTCTACCACTGAGCTACACTCCCAGCCCTTTTTATTTTGAGACATGGTCTTGCTAAGTTGCCCAGGCTGGCCTTCTGCCTCAGCTCCCTGGATTTCAGGTTTGTGCCACCGTGCCTGCTTCATCATTGGCTCTTAAAGCACCAGGCATATCTCCTTGATAGCACCTGTGACATTTGTTTGGTGATTATTTGGTTACTATCTCTTCCTCCAAAACCCAGCAGGTTCCATGTGGGCTAGAGCCGTGTCTGGGTTTGCTTACCCCAAGCCTAATATAGCACCTGATTCATGATTCAATAATGATTTGTAGATGGATGGATGGATGGATGGATGGATGGATGGATGGATGAGAAGAGAGAAGAAGGACCAGGGCCATTATGTTTAGGGAATGTTGGTGAATAAAGAAATGGCAGCTTGGGCAGAGCCCAGATGACTCACAATACACTTGACTGTCTAACCTAAGGCAGAGGCAGGCTAGAAGGAATCAGTAGACTGGAGACACTCATCTTCCCCGCCCCAGGGCCTCTCTTTGGGAGGTGTTTGAGACTCAAGTAACTTTATGGCTTCCAGAACTTAGTACTGCATAGCTAATGGGGCTTGGGGCCTGCCTGGTCCAACAGCCTCCTTTTCCAGATGACAGTCAGACAGACAGTGAGTCTTGTCAGCATCCACACAGCCCAGGGCAGTGCAGTGGGATGGAAAAACAGCTTGAGCATTTGGATCTGCTATTCACAGGCTCAGCACTGGGCTCATTCCCCGGGGGTGTTGGGAGTTAAGTTTCATCACCTACAGGTCTAGCTGGCCACACCCTAAAATCCCTTCCCTTCCCTGCCAGGTGATCCTTAGGCCTTATGCTCTGGGCCCTACCTTTCCAGTCCCCATCCATTCTTCATCTTGATTTCAAAGGTCAGAGCACTGTCCTGGGTGCAGTACTTTCACAGGCCTGGGGAGTTACAGCCCAGGCTGCTTGGAGAAAATGTGAATAAGCCCTTTTGTTTCTAAAGTCTGATGTCCAGCCAGTGTGGCTTTATGTTGGCCATGTGACCTTGAGCAAGGGACTTTATATCCATCTTATCAGAGGAAACTGAGGCAAAGAGAAATGTACAGGTTCAAATGAGATTTTATAGGCCCAGGTGTTTATAATCCATTATTTTTTCCTAGTCATGAGTCAGAGGTGGAAAGAGCTTCTCAGGGGTGATATGCATGCATAAATACTACTTTAGTTAGTAGAAGGCTTTACAGTTTACAGTAAGTCATGCCTTTCGAATCTCTGTGAACCTATTAAGTTTATTAGCATAGGCTCTCAAATATGTGCCAGACTCCCCAGGAATCCTATGAATCTCTCCAGTGATGGGAATTCAGGCACTGCAGCAGGTCAGCTGGAGACACCTAGAACAGAGAGGGGCTCTGTCTAAAGACCCTCCAAGGCACCTAATCAGTCTTCATTGACAACCAGGACCCCAATCTTTAGGCCAAAGGTATGTGGGTGAGATGTGAGGGCCAATGCTGAGGACCCACCTGTGTAGAGACGATGGCAAAGCAGGGGGAAGGGCCCTTCACCTGGACTGGAAGAGTGGATGCTGACAGAGTGAGACTCAAGGTGAGGCAGGGCCATTCCATACCTCCAGCCTGAGACTGTCTCTGTCCCTGGTTCCTTCCTTTCGGCGGCCCAGCATTCCAGGTCTGTGGCAACCCCATATGGACATCATTAGGCAACCCAAGAGCTCCAGCCTGTTGGTCATGGCACAGCCAAGCAGCATCTGCCCATTCTGATCCCCAGCCTGGCTCCTATGAGGCACACTGCTGCCGCAACCAGAGGTAGCACCCCCTGCTTCCCGACAGAGCCCTCACTGTTCCTCCTGGTCCAGTTCTTCCCTCACCACATAAGCTCCACTAGAGAGGAGGAACTACTCCCCAGTAGTGAAAACCAAATTCCCAGAGGCACTCAAGTGGAAACTGAAGAGGGCTGGGCGTGGTGGATGGTGGTGCACACCTGTATTTCCTCCCCCAGCCCACTCTATCCTTCAAGACCAGCTTAAACACCATCTCTTCCTGGAAGCCTTCCCAAATTCTCTGACTTCTTTAATGGTTTATCTTGTTTTCTAAAGCTCATTTCCATCTCATGAGGTTTGTATAACTAATGAATGACCAGTTTTGTTTTTTTTTTTTAACTGAGGATCGAACCCAGGAACATTCTACCTCTGAGCTACATCCCCAGCCTGCTTTGTTTTTTGTTTAGGTTTCTGAGTCTCCTAAGTTGCTGAGGCTGTCCTGGAACCTGTGATCCTCCTGTTTCAGCCTCCCAAGTACTGGGATTACAGGTGTGTAAGGTACAGCTTGGTTGTGAGTCATCTTATTGGCATCTAGCATAGCACCTTAGCCACAGTAGATACTCAATAAATGTGCTGAATTAATTATCAATGAATCCAGATCCTAAATTGCTGTTCACTAAAGAATGCTTACCATCTGCTGAGTGAATGGACTGCTTTTATAATTCCAGACCTTATGGAGACATTAAACAAATTATGTTAGGCATCAAAATGATATAAAGACTAGCCAAGTGTGGTGGTACATGCCTGTAATTCCAGTAGTTGGTAGGCTGAGACAGGAAGATCACAAGTTCATGGCCAGCCTCGGCAACTTAGTACTACAACTTACTAAGACCCTGCTTCAAGATAAAAAATAAAAGCCAGGCATAGTGCACTTATAATCCCAGTACTTGGGAATGAGGCCAGCCTTAGCAACTTAGCAAGACCGTTTTCAAATAAAAAATAAAATAGGGCTAGGGTACAACTCAGAGGTAGAATGCCCCTGGGTTCAATATCCCGTTCCAATCAATCAATAGAGCCAGGCATGGTAGTACATGCTTGTAACCCTAGTACTTGGGAGGCTGAAACTGGAGGATTGCAGGTCCAAGGACAGCCTCAGCAATTTAGTGAGGCTCTCAGCAACCTAGTGAGACCCTGTTTCCAAATAAGAAATAAAATTGGTCTGGGAATGTAGCTCAGAGGTAAAATGTCTCTGGGTTCAATTCCCAGTGCCACAATAAATAAATAGGGCTGTGAGTGTTACTTGAAGGTAGAATGTCCCTGGGTTCAATCCTCAGCACCATACACACACACAAAACTATAACAAACACTCTTGTACTGGCCACCTCATTGATGATATAAAACATGACATAGACATAGACGCACACACACACACACTACAAAAATGCCAGGCAGTGGCACACACCTGTAGTCCCAGTACTTGGGAGGCAGAAACAGGAGGATCACAGGCTTGAAGCCAGCCTTAGCAATTTAGTGAGATCCTGTTTTGAAATAAAAAATAGAAAGTGATGGGGGTGTAACTTGGAGGTAAAAGCCCCTGGGTTCAATCCCCAGGAACACCCTTCCAAAAAAAATGAGACACAATTGAAACCACTAATCCTTGGGGAGGGCCCCTGACCTGATTTGGGGTTTACCCACATACCTTCACAGGATTTTTAATCACAACAGGTGACAGTGTGAGAAGCAGTGTGACCACAGGTGAGGCTAGGATACTGGAAACAGCACTAGCTTGGAGCTGAAAGGCAAACCTTATCATTGGTGAAAACTTAATTTTAATTAATTGGTGAAAACTTAATTTTCACCAATTGGGAACAAAATTAGATACAATAGGAAAAAAAAACAGTGGAGCTGCAGCTGTAATTCAGGGGTAGAGCATATGTTTAGCATGCACTGAGGCCTGGATACAATCCTCTGTACCATTTTTAGGAAAAAAAAAACAAAAAAACAGTACCTAAAGCCATTTATATTAGGGAATTTTAAAATTTAATTTCTCTAGTGGATACATCTTCATACATTAGGAATTTGCTAAAAAGCTAATGTGTTTTGGGGTTTTTTTTTGCCGTACTGGGGATTGAACTCAGGGGCATTCTACCTCTGAGCTTACCCCAGCCCTATTTTTTTATTCTTTATTTTGAAACAGGGTCTCACTAAGTTGTGGAGTGCCTCACTAGGTAGCTGAGGCTAGCCTCGAACCTGAATCATCTGGTCTCAGCCTCCCAAATTGCTGGGATTACAAGCGTGCACCACCACACCCGGCTGCTAATGATTTTTAAGTTGTCTAAGATATGAGTTTTTATTGCACTTCTCTTCAAAAAAAAAAAAAAAAAGAGAAAAAGGTCCTAAGAGTAATCAAGGTATGATAGGTACATTAGACATGTTAGAATCCTTTTTTTGAGTCTCAAAGTTAATTACCTTTTCTGAGCCTCTATTTCCTCATCTTTAAAATGGGGGTTATTTTTTAAAAAACTTGATTTAGACCCAGCCTCTTTAAAGAAACTGCAGTCAGCTTTTTATGAAGATCAAAGAATATAAGAGTGCTTTTTTTTCTTTTTTTGCGGTACTGGGGATTGAACTCAGGGGCATTCTACCTCCGAGCTACTCCCCCAGCCCTATTTTTTATTCTTTATTTTTGAAACCGAGTCTCTCTAAGTTGCGGAGTGCCTCACTAGGTAGCTGAGGCTGGCCGCGAACCCGGATCCTCTGGTCTCAGCCTCCCGAATGCTGGGATTAAAGGAGTGCTTTTCAAATTGCAGCTGCAGGTACATGGTAATGTCAGCCATCCCTATTACCAGCAACATATGCCGCCTAGTGGCCAAAATCAGTAACTGCATCTGATACAATTCAAATAGAATATAGCTGGAACAATTCAGCTTTACTACATTTGAGATTTATTTATTTATTTATTTTTGGTAATGGGGATTGAACCCAGGGGGAATTCTATCTCTGGGCTACATCCCTAGCCCTATTTTTTATTCTTTATTTTTAAAGAGAGGTCTAAGTTGCGGAGGACCTCACTAAGTAGCTAAGGCTGGCTGCGAACCCAGATTTTCCAGTCTCAGCCTCCCAAGTACTGGGATTACAAGTGTGCAATACCACATGTGCACCTGGCTTGGGAAAAATTTCTAATGTAATAAGCAAAGGAACTCAGAGGAAACACAACAGACAGGAAGGAAGAGCTTCATATTACCATTAATGTATTCCATAGATGATTAGATACTAATCAAAACAGGTACATGAATAAGATCACAAGAGTCCTTTGTACTGCACACTTCCCATATGCCCCTCCAGGTCCACTCTTCACCCTCCTCAATCTCCACCCACTCTGCTGCTTGGGAAAATGAGGTCAAAGGACACCACCAAGCTTTCTTGACCTCTGGCAAGAAATAGGAGGGCAAGAGGAATCTCTAAGGAGGGTCACAGCTTCTATCAGTTGACTCCCACCAGCTTTGGACACATACATGTAGCCCAAGTGTGGGGTTGTAATATGTTTCACCAAAGGAAGGAGGAAAACATAAAACAGGGAATCTAACACTGGAGGCAGGAAAAATCCACATATTAATGATGAAAGATAAAAGAACTACAGGTCTCAAGACTGACAAAACTGGAGCTAAAGGATTAAGGATCCTGGAAGGGTTATCACCAAGAAACAAAAAATATAAAACTGATTCAACATATTGAGATCTAAACTATGGCCCAAAGTTTGGAGATGAAGGCAGGCATGGTGATGCATGTCTGTAATCCCAGTACTAAGGAGGCAAAGACAGGATTGCAGGTTTGAAGACAGCTTCAGCAACCCAGCGAGACCCTCTTTTGGGGGTGCACCTCAAATAGAATGCCCCTGGGTTCAATCCTAAGTACCACACACACAAAGAGTTTGGAGAACTGGAAATGGGATCACAGAACACTAAGCACATGGAAGAGATTAATTACTAACATTTTAGTAACATTTATGGAAATACAGGTATAGGATTACATCAATGTATTTATATATATATTACAGAAATATCAACATAGAACATTTTTTAACCATCAACTATTAAATAATTACAATTACAAAGATGCCAGAGAAGGAATGTAAGAAAACGAAGATATGGTAAAGCTGGGGATGTAGCACAGTGGTACATTCCTAATATGCATAAAACTCTGGAACCTCAACACTAGAAAAAAAACAGTAGTATAAAGTGTTAGAGCAAGTCCACTTTTAGGTATATACTCAAAAGAACTAAAAACTGGTACAAAAACAGTACATGTTGTGGTGATGCATACCTATAATCCCAGTTCTTGGGAGATTTAGGATTTAAGGTTTGAAACTAGCCTCTGCAAATTAGTGATACCTGTTTCAAAAGTAAAAATAGGGCTGGGGGTCTATCTCAGAGGTAGCAATGTCCTTGGGATCAATCCCCAGTAAAACACACAACACACACACACAAAAAAAAAATGTGTATGTAAATGTTCTCACAACACTATTAAAAACCAAAAGGTGGAAAACCACCTAAATATCCATCAACAAATGAATACATAAATTGTGGCATGTACACAGTGGAATATTATTCAGCCATAAAAAGAACTGAAGTACTGATATGCTACATAAATGAACATCAAAACATGCTAAGTGAAAGCCAGACACAAGTCACATACTGTGTGATTCTACTTATAATATCCAGAAAAGCAACGTGTGGTGGTATACACCTGTAATCCCCGGGATGGTGAGACAGGGAGCCTAGCAGGTTCAAGGACAGCCTCAACAACTTAAGACTCTCAACAACCTAGAATGAAAAGGGCTAAGGTATAGTTCAGAGACAGAATGCCCCCGTTTTCAAGTCCTAGTACCACCAAAAACAAAAACAAAAAACCACCAGAATAGGCAAAGCCATAAAAATCAGAGAGCAGCCTAGTAGTTGCCAGGATCTTTAGGGAAGGAGAAAATGAAAAAATGTGTTGCAATTAAAAGAGGGACTGGTCACACATTATAAATGTACTAAACACTGAATTCACTTTTTTTTTTGGACCAGCCTACAAGTTCTGGGTGTTCATTTTGATGCTATTTCAAAAAATAAAGGGCTGAGAGCATAGATCGTAAGTATGATGGGGGAAACAAAACAAAACAAAAAAAACCCCCTAGATTTCACTCCTACTGGTCAATTTTGGGCCCATAGCCTTAGAACTCAATACCTAACATTTGTCTAGCTACCGTTTGGAAAGCATCACTTAGTTTTACTTGCTAATCACTCCTAGAGATATCTCCCTATTATGTATTATTTATTGGCTGATAGAAAACCACCTTAAAGGACATGAACACAAACATGAGGGATTAAAAAATTATGTCTAGCTAGGCGTGGTGACACACTTGTAATCCTAGTTCTTGGGAGGCTGAGAGTAGAGGATCTGGGTTCACGGCCAACTTTGGCTACTTAGTTAGACCCTGTTTCAAAATAAATAAAAAATAGGGCTGGGGGTGTAGCTCAGAGGTAGAATGCCCCTAGGTTCAATCCCCAGTACCTCAAAAAAAAAAAAAAAAAAACATCTAACTAGCAGGAATTTGGTAATATACTTAAAACAGATGCTTTCTGTACCTTTCCACCTCCTTTGTGAATCTCTTAGGGATCAACTTTCATACCAAGGGCGCACAATGCTGGGTTGGTGAACATGATATGATATAAACCACCTTCTTCCTCATCCTTAAGACTCACCATTAAGATCCAAGGTCTCTATTCCACACCAAAGATTAACCTCTTCCTGGTGACTATTTTAAAGTACATTTCTGATACTACACTGTGATTAACATTAGAAAAGTTTTCCCATGGCACCAAAGTAGTCATTGCTTCTGAGTTTCGGTCAGTTCTTTATATAGCAACCACCAATATCAGGTTGTAAACTGACCAGTTTAAACAGCCAGTGTAAAGATTAGATGGCTGCTATCTTTCTGCTCCTGTGGAATCACAATCATTCGGCTAACACTTTCCTATCAAAAAACATCAACAGGTAAAAATCACTGATACATACTAGCTTTTTAATATAAGAGAAAGGAATACAAGACAGTTTTAGTTAAACAATGATTTTATTGCTTGAGTACATAAACATATCTATGCCACCAGGGCAGAAGCTGTGGATGACTCGCTGAAAAAGAAAAAAAGGGGAAAGAAAATTGGGATTAATAATGGTCCTCAGTATCCATTCACAGAATCTCTCTGCTACAGAGCTATTTTCAAATAGCTAAAATAAACCTAACCATATAAAATGCACTGAATTCCAGAACCAGCTCATGTGCTCAAGCACAATGAATGACAAATCTCACTCAAACATCCAAGGAAGAATTGGCCAACACGAGGAAAACTTTCTAGTGCTGCAAGTATTTAGTTATCTATCACCACAGCAAGCAATTCATGCAAAAAAACCAAAACGACACTAAAACCTGGGAGCAGAGGTATGAAATGAAGAGTTGCTACTATCTAAAAGGGAGTCAAAGGGCTTGTTTGTGGTCCAAATTAGAGGTTGTCAAACTATGACCCTCTGCTTGTCTTTATAAATAAATTATAAACTGAACATAGCCATGTCCATTTGGTTGTATCACCACATTTCCATGACAGAGACTGCTGCAAGAGACGTTAATCATATGGCCAACTCACAAGGGATAAGAAATTTACTGTAAGGTCTTTTACCATATTTACTTCCCGGCAGATTCCTACTCTGTTCAAATAGGTATACTTACTATTTCCAATTGGGGGGAAGGACCCGCTTGGTCTTATAATAACGAGCCAATCGGTGAATTCTGCTCTCTATCAGAATCAGACGGAATTTAGCATCCTTATCCTAAAAATAAAATTTGATAGAATTCAAGAAAATTATTCCAAATTACCAAATATTAACATCAAATTAATAAAGGAATGTAGAGTTGCCAAGCACTTTTCTAGATTTTTACTTCAAAGCAACTCTAAGTGCTAAAAACAATGTGTCTCTTGAACCACCTTGGATAATTCAAACCAAATGCATTATACTTACTAAAGTAAATTATTACAAGCAATTCTACTTAACACCAGGTTTTATTTACCCTACCTTTCTGTTCCTCTCAAGATGCTTTCGAACAGCAACTGCTTTCTTAATTAAATGGTAGAGATCCTCAGGAAGATCAGGAGCAAGTCCTCTGGACTTTAGGATTCTCAAGATTTTGTTGCCTGTCACAAAACGCACTTGTGCCACACCATGTGAGTCCCTCAGGATCACACCTGAAAAGGGAATTGTTTATTTTAACAATGAACACCAAACAAACTGGAGCATGTGATATCAAGACTAACAGCAAGGCACTGTCCAAGTTTCCTATCTATAAGATGGGGACCACTTTCATAAATCATAGAAGCCTACAACACAAATGATACACTCAATGAGATACCCAAGGTAAAAGTTTACCCAACACTTGAGAAAAATCTTTTTGGTGGGAACAACAAATGTTGGAAGACCATCATCACACTGAATTTGCTGGATCCTAGCTGACCAAAAGAACTAATGAGATTCCTGTGCAATTCTTGAAAATTTATCTAAAACCTATCCAGGTCTTATAAAAATGCTATTCCTATTAAACCTCTTTACATCTAATTACTTAACAATTTTGTGTGTGTGTGTGTGTGTGTTACTAGGGATTGAACCAGAGGCATTCTACCTCCAAGATACAGCCCCAGCCCTATTTTTTATTCTTTATCTTGAAACAAGACCTCAGTAGCTGAGGCTGTCTGCAAACCTGCTATCCTCCTGTCTCAGCCTCCCAAGTACTGGGATTACAAGCATGTGCCACCACATCTGACCTTGACAATTTACTACATATTTCTTTTGTGTCCTATCCCCACGACTATAAGCTTTAGAAGGGTAGATTCCCCCCGCCCCCACAACCAGAAATATTTTTAGTACATAGCAAGGGAATATTTGCCACTTATACAGAGTTGAGATTCAATCAAAACCTAATTCTGATGAAGTGTGCCAGGCACTCTGTATAGCCAAGTCTTCCACTCCACAGCTGACTGATTTGGGGACAGTTATCTGGCTATACCGTGCCTCAGCTTCTATAATTATAAAATGGAAGTATGTTACTGTTTACTCTAGTCGGAACTGACCTGGAATATCCAACAAATAAAGGTTAGACACCTCAGTCTTGAACAGCAAAAGCAGATAAATGACTTTCAAGGCACATTTACTCAGGAACTTTTCTTTCTTTGAATTACAGACAGGCACCATCGCATCCGACCCCTGAACGTTTTTCAAGCCACAGAAAGGTCTACATTGACAACGAAAACTCACCGATCTGTGAGGGAGTCAGACCCTTCTTGGCCAATTTATAAATCTGCTCCTTTACGTCGTCAGACGTTAGCTTCAACCACTGTTTATGGAACATAAAATGGCCTTAAGATGAGAAAGCAGGGATGGTGCCGAAACACTGCGGCCCCCTTCCACCTTCAAAGCCGTAATCCTCCCGCAAACAAATCCCCCCACCTAGGCGCTGCTTCCCCCGAGACGAGCGCCATCCTCCTTCCCATTCCCTACACGCTACTTACGGTGGGGACGCTGCGGCGATAGGGCAGAGCCGACTGGGACAGGCCCTTCCTGCGGAGAGAAGCAAAAGAGTAAGGCGGCGGCCCGTGCCACAACTGCCCGGATCACCATCCCCTCGACTTGCAGCCAACACTCCCTCCATCCCCCTGTCCCCGCGGCCCCGCGCCGCAATCCAGCTCTCCGCCACGGGCTTACCCGGGAGCGTGCATGCGACCCATGATGGCGGCGGTCTGGAAGCAAAAAGAGAGCGAGGGAGGAAACGCCGCAGGAAATCACCCCGCACGCAGGAAGTGACCTCACGCGTCTCCGCTTCCTCCACGGAAGAGGCGGGGCTACGCTGCTCCGCCACTATCGTCCGCTTGACTACACATCCCAAAATGCATTTCGGCTTCGCGTAGGAGTCGACCATTGGCCGGACATTCTTCTGGGAATGCGTGAGTCTACGGCGGCGCAGCTCGCTACCGGAGCGGGAAATTGAGTCTGACTGTAGTTTGCGATTAGAGAATCTGGTGGGACACACCTGTATTCCCAGTACTTGGGAAGGGCTATGGTAGAGCGCTAAAATACATTATTGTATTTTAGGGAGGTGTTGAATTTTAATCAAATGGTGTTCGCCCTCTATTAAGCCATGCTCCGTTACCTTTATGTATCATGATTTTTTTTGAGAACTTTTGTGAATTGGTAATTTACGCCGGGCGTGGTGGCATATGTTTGTAGTCCCAGTCCTTGAGAGGCTAAAACAGGAGGATTGCAGGTCAACCTCAGCAAGAAATGCGATTCATGAGGTAAAATGCTCTGGGCTCAGTCCACAGTAAACACACACACACACACACACACACACACACACACACACACACACACTCCCCAGCAAATAAACACACCCACCACCACCACCACTCCCCAGGCCTGGTGGTGCATATCTGTAATCCCAGTACTTGTGAGGTCAAGACAGGAGGATCCAACCCAGCCTCAGCAACTTAAAAGACAGAAGGAAAAAGTGTAATTCAACTTTGTAGAGAACAGTTACTATTAACATAATTAGTAAAGACAGGTTTAATGATCAAATATAAAAAATCAATTGGATGCTGGGCGTGGTGGCGCACGCTTGTAATTCCAGTACTTGGGA
>PVLC010042792.1:0-12810 GCA_004027655.1 Graphiurus murinus | reverse complement strand
ATTTTTTTTACTTTTTGTGACTGACTAATCTCACTTAGCATAATGTTTTCCAGTTCCATCCATTTCCCTGCAAATGACATGATTTTGTTCTTCTTTATGGCTCAGTAAAATTCCATTGTGTACATAGTTTTGTAATCCATTCATCTGTTGATGGGCATTCTCAGCATTTCATTAGACAGAACTGTACAGTATGTGGTCTCTGAGGACAGGCCTCTTGCCTTTAGCACGATGTTTTCAAGTGTGGTCCGTGCCGTGGCGTATGAGCACTCCATTCCATTTCACTGCTCTACAATGTCCCATCGTAAGGCTGTAGCACATTTCATTTATCCGCTCATCACAGGATGGATACTTGAGATGTTTTCACTTGTTGAATATCATCAGCAATGCTTCTACTGACGTTTCTGTGCAGGATTTTGTTTGGATCTGCTTTCATTTCTCTGGGGTATACACCTGGGAGTGGAATTGCTGAGTCCTATGGAAATGCTATTATTTAACTTTCTGAGGAACTGCCAATCTATTTCATAAACCAGTTCCAGCATTTTTACATCACAACCAACAGTGTACGAGGGTCCCAATTTCTCCACATGCAGGTCAACAGGTGACTCTTTCACCTTGGCTGTACCAGCGCATGAAGAAGTATCTCATTGTGATTTGGATTTCCATTTCTCTGATGGCTACTGACACCAAGCGTCTTCTCATGTGCCAGTCTAGATATTTATATGCCTTCTTTGGAGATATATCTGTTCCTATTTTGCCAGCTGGATTGTCTCCTTTTATTGAGTCATAAGAGTCCTTTATATATTCTGGACACTAGATCCTCATTAGATGATGATTTGAGAATGTTTTCTACCAGTCTTTGGGTTGTCATCATTTGCTTGGTGGTTATTATTCAATTCACAAGATTTTTTAAATCTTGGTAACATCTAGTCATCTGCTTTTTCTTTTGTTGGTTGTCCTTTTGGTTTCATACATAATACGCCATTGTCAAGTCCAAGGTCATGAAGATTTCCCTCCAGGCTACATTATAATCACGTCTTTATACATTTGTGCTATTCCTTCTGACTAAAACATGCTCCTCTGGCTCACAAGATTGTTTTTAACATTAAATATGACAATTATGCAAATGGGTATGGCATATACAAGGCATAATGTTTGTTAAATCTGAAAAAAGACAAGCATATTTGGAAAACTACACATTTCTAGAATTTTGAGTGACATAAATGATTGTCCCTATATCTATATTTTTTCAACAGCTAATATTGGAAAACCTCATATATGTACACACACACACACACACACACACACATACGTGCACACACATATATGTTTGAAAACAACATAAGACAATTTCAGTCTAGAGGAAAGTAAATGGATCACAAAACCATCTCAGTTTTTTAAGTCCTTCTTACAAGTTTTTAAAGAAGATCGCATTGGTTGTGGTATCCATTTGAAGAAAGTAATGGTATAACACAGAAGAATTTATACCAGAAAATATAATGTTGTATCTCTACAAAAACATATACAATTAAAAAGGTTATTCGTTTGTATGTGTGTATGTGGTACTGGGAATTGAATCCAGGGTTATTCTACCTCTGAGCTACACTCAGCCCTATTTTATTTTTTATTTTGAAATAGGGTCTTGCTAAGTTGCTGAGGGTCTTGCTACATTGCTGAGACTGGTCTCTTACCTGTGATCCTCCTGACTCAGCCTCCTAAGGAGTAGGATGTGCACAACTGTACCCATCTCTAAGTTTTTAACTATATATTTTCATTCCACCAACGATCTTTTCTAGATATCACTTTACAACAGATCAGTTTATTCATATTTTGTTAAAATTAACGTCTTTACAAATGTATTGCCTCTATTTGCAACCCTCTGTAAGAAAATAAAGTGGTACTTCAAAAGTCATGCTCATTAAAAAATTCATACTCAGTAAAAAAAGTAATGACATATATATATATATATGTATATATATATATGAAATATCCTATGCTGTCTATACTTATTTCTGATTTTAAAAATAATTTCCCAGGCTTACAGTATATTTTATAGTGTGATTTTTGAAAAAAAAGTACAATGAACTTAAAAATTCAAATTGGCAAAAATGAACGATCTCTAAAAATTATTTTATTTTGCACTTTATAACTCTATTTATGTAAACATATAAAAGAATGGTGTTCCCATTATTTAAGCTGTTTCCAGATAGACACTGTTTGTTTCAGCATTTAACCAAGTGTTGGCAATTGAGAGAAGAGAAGATCAGTGTGATTGGTTAATTAAGATTTCAAAGAAACTGCTGCTCCCTAGTGGGGTGGCTAATTTCTCATTTATAAGCCCATTTATAACTCCAGCTCTGAGAAATGGTCCTAATAAAATTCACAGTTAAGTAGGCTTTCAAATGCATACCAGCCATTAACATTTGGACTACCCGCTGCTAGCAAAATATTAATATTTGATGCCACGGCATGTTCATTTTATAAATCCGCTTCAGAGTCTTATGAAACAGCTTTCTTTATGTGTTAAATAGATTCAACTCGCGTTGTAATGGCTGTTTGAGAAAGATTTCAAAGTCGTTTATAGCTACTAGGAAACTATACATTTTTTATTAGATTGTTGGTTATATCCCCTCCGATGACTGCAGGAAGGTGCTATTTGGGACAAAGAAACTTGTCATAGGGCACGTGCTGTTGCCGAATCCATCAGGGTATTGGTGGCCATGACCATCAATACTCAACGAAGCACTTGTCAAGTGGCAAGCACTGTTCTAAGCACTTTACATGCGTTGATTTTTAAAATATTTTCAGTAACCCTATAAAGTAGTAAACTTGGGGATCACTAAGGTATGTAAGTTCCTCCACTGACAATATTCTTTACCGGTTTTCATTCTTAAAGACGGGTCTGTGATTTAACAACTAGATGTTTCTACAAAATGTTTACAATCCATAAGAAAATATGGAAGCAAAAGGAAAAGAGAAGAGGAAAAAGAGCCGGGAAGAAAGTAAAGGAGAAGAGAGTAAAGCGCAGGAAATAGAAACCGATGTATTGAGCATTGAATTACAGAGCACTACCTCAGCTGAGGCTCATGGCAATTCGGGGGTGCACAGGGATGATGACCATGCCACATTCAGGATGAGAAACAAAACCTTCAACAGGGCTGGTTAAATGACAAGTTGGTCATGTGGCACAAAAATTGCAGAGCAAGATGAGAACCCCTGCCCTGTGATACAAAGGAGAATTTGTGCATTTATTCAGCAAATATCTGAGTCATGTCTTCAGTTTTCCAAAGCAGAAAAATGTAAAAGGTGTGTCCATGTGGGAGAGGAAGTGAGTGCTACTGCTAGCAGTAGGATAATCCCAGGCAGAAGGACTAGCAGGGATGAATCCAGAAGAGTGTGGAATAGCACCACCTGTCTCTTTCCTTGGACTATAATCTCTGAGAGCAAGACTGTGTCTTTTGCTCACAGCTTAACTCCCTAGGACCTGGTAAGGAGCATCATAAATCTTTTTGCATGCCAATCTCAGTATCATGTACAGGGAAAGAGAAAGCGTGGGGGAGCCGGGCAGGAGGTTAGCTCACCAAATGCCGTGTGCACGTATGTTCCTGTCCCTCCGAACCACATTATGATGGGAGACTACAATGCACCAATGAAAGTATATTAAAAATAAATATTTGATGCACAAATAATAATAGAAAATAGAAGTGAGAAAAGAATGAGGAGGAGACAGTGGCAAGAAGGAATGCTGAAAAGAAACACGTCGCAGAGCATCTAAGAACTAAAATTCCCCCTCAGATGATGACGCTGGAGCTGTCATTCCTAGTGCAATGAAGGAGAGTAGCAGCAGAAGCTGTCAATGTTCTGCAACTTAAGTCTTTACCTCTTCCCTGGTTGTGTTAACCAACGAAATGGAAAGAGTTGGGAATTATTTTCTGGGCAAAATGGAGATATTAGCTATACTTCTCTGAGGTCTAGAAAAAGACAAAGAGATAGCTCCCGGTACTTGGGAGGCTGAGGATCGCAGATTCAAAGCCAGCAGTGGCAACTTTGCGAGGTTCTCTGCAATTTAGTGAGACCCTGTTTCCAAATAAGAAATAAAGTCGAGTTAGGGGTGTAGCTCAGAAGTAGAATGCACCTGAGTTCAATCCCCAGTGCCCCCCCCCCCAAAAATACAAAGAGAAAGAGAGAGAAGAGTAAAGCAAGCCAAGTACCATATCCATTATTCAGGCAAGAAGTTATTTCACCCAGTTAAAGTCCCTAAAAAGAAAGAGGTAGAAAGACCTAAGAAAAAATTCAGGCCGTCCTTCCTTGTGCCTAGTAAAAAGTTCCACTGATTTTTTTTAGGTACAAACAATGAAATGTGACCTCTAAGCTGTTTTCATCTCTGTACTATTTCAATATTAGGAAAACTAAATCATGACCAACAATTAAATGGAACTGATTAAGCCAATCTGTTGCTTGGTAATGACATCTAACAAGAATATTTCAATAGTTAGGAAAAGAAGGTCACATCAATATCTATAATAACCATATAATGATTTTTTTCTAAGTAACAAAAACCCCATGCTGTTTTAATGTCAGTTGCCCCACATATGGAAAGCTATACCTGGCACAATTTAAATATGAGCTTGTAGTTTATGAAAAATGAAACTACCGATATCTCATTTTGGCTTTAATTTTCACATCAATAGAAGAGACAAATTTCCTTATAATTTACGCCATCAAAGGACAGGAAGCTTAGCCCTGAGATCTAAGAAGGTCATTCATTTCATTAAATTAAGAACAAGATCAATAGGAACCTTCAGACAAAAATCAATATAAAAAACGTAAAAGAGATTTGAAACTTTCTCTTTAAAGTGAAAGTGTGGAAAACTAGAAAGAATGATGCCTGGTAACAAACTTGGTCACCATTTTTCTTTTTCATACATCTGTACCTATTTTGCACAAATATATGGCTATTTGCTTGAAGTCGATTGTTTAATCTGGCTAATGCCATGAGGAAGTGATTTAAATTTGTAGAATTTCTAATTACGGAATGATTGTAGAGAAAAGCAAATTTATTACTTTCAAGTTCTACTGGGCAATGAACAAGTCCTGGAAGACCTGCTGTATCGCCCAGATAAGGCCTCCTGTAATTAGCATGTGTCTTCTGTGTATGGAAATCAGTATTCCCAACTACTGAAGGCTGGCTGCTCAGAGACTTTGTTCATTTAAAACATTCTCCTTCTAATCTTGTTTACATTATTATTTTGCATAGGCAAGAAAAGTAGAATTCTGGACCCAAAGTAATTTTTAGTTCATGTACTGTTAGCAATCCTTACTTAATGAGAGTTTAATGAGGTCTTTGGTTTTACTTTTTTCTAAACATTTCTCCGTTAAGCACTTATTACTCTCAGCAACTTTTTCTGTTTTGCATCAATAGTTTGATACGATAATGGAATATAAAACAAAGTTGCAACCAATAATAGCCATTTCTTATGACTTTTACCCATATATTCCACATTATAGAAGAAAAAAATCATAATCATTGAGGCAAAAATGAGCCATAACATAGTAAGATAATAGATCAAATCTTTTAAGAATAAGTTATTTAAAAGATTCCAATACGTTGAAATAACACCTAACATAAAGCTTATATTCAGTTGTTATTGTTATCATTATTATTATTGGTACTGGGGATTGAACTCAGAGGCATTCTACCTTTGAGCTATACCCCAGCCCTTTTTGTTTAGAAACAGGGTTTTGCTAGGTTGCTGAGGGTCTTGCTAGGCTGAAAGTCTCACTAAGTTGCTGAGGCTGTCCTCGAAACCATGATTCTCTCAGCTTAGCCTCCCAAGTACTGGGATTATAAGCATGTGACAGCCACAATATCTATCTAGTAATTACTATTTTAAATCACAAAATACTTCTGTATTTCCTAAAAACAAGGACCTCCTCATATATAACCACATTACAATTAGCAAAACAACAAAACTATCAGCAACTTTGGATGGCAACATATTTATTTGTTTGCTTTTTTTGTGTGTGTGTGGCACTGGGGATTGAACCCAGGGGCATTTTACCTCTGAGTTATACCCCCAGTCCGATTTTATTTCTTATTTGGAAACAGGGTCCACTAGGTTGATGAGAGTCTCACTACTTGCTGAGACTGTCCTCGAACCTGTGATTCTCCTATCTTAGCCTCCCAAGTACTGGGATTACAAACGTGCGCCACCATGCCTGGCTTGACGGCAACATTTTTAAAGCTGGATTTAATGTCAAGTGGCCCCTTGACACTGGTTATAATGCACCAATAATTTAAAACAATAAATAAATTTTAAAATTTACATATATTAAATCAACAATGTAAAAAAACAATGATAAAGTGAAACGGACACTGGCTTGGGTTTCAAGGTTCTGCCTTTTCTGTAGTTAACTAGACAGATGACTTAAGGAAAGGTGATTAATCACTGGGTCTCAGTCCACTTAACCATGAGACGAAGAAACTGACTTAGCACCAATGTCTTTCCCAGTCCCAACCTGCTAGGATTCTGTATAAGAACTAAAAGAAGACTGCGGTGGGGCATGAGACCTTCAACTTAGTTTTCTACCTTAAACTTCGCTGTCAAAGTATTACAGGAAGTTCCAACCACCTCCGTTCTCCATTCTCAAATTCTAATGTTTGAATTGAGAGGTGACATCACATGCTCTAATTCCAACATTTTAAAAACATAATGTTTAGAAGCTTCAAGGAAAATCATAAGATGTCACATGAAAAAAGGCCAAGCATCTCACATCTAACATGTGCTCAGGGAACTTTTATGTTATCCCACTTACTGTCCTTGACAAGATGGAGAGTTATTGTGTTTCTCATTTTACCAAGGTCAAGTTCCAAGATGGCGCCATGAGTTGTCTAACTTTCTCCATAGTCCATCTTAGTCTTTGTACTTGTCTGTACCTACACCAGCTGTTATGTCACATTATCTTAAGTGCACACAAAAATCCCCTACAACTCAGTTTGAGTTAGTAGGAAATGTTTCTAAAAATGTTTAATTATAAACTGTCACTGTTCCATCAGATGAGGAAAGCAGAGAAAACCTTGCCTCAAATTTTATTTTTCTTTTCTCTTTTTTTTCTTTTGTAATTTAATTTAATTTAATATGTTTATTTTTGTAGTACTATGGATTGAATACAGGGGCATTCTATCCCTGAGATACACTCCTAGCCCTATTTCATTTTTTGTTTTGAAAGAGAGTCTTACTAAATTGCCGAGGCTGGCTTCGAACCTGATATCCTCCTGTCTCAGCCTCACAAGTACTGGGATTACAGGCATGCATCACCACATCCAGCTCAATTTTCTTATGTTTTATCTGCATGCTGTTCCTAAAGAAAAGCAAAAATAAGCTTAAATAATTGAAACTAATTCTGAAAGGAAATGTAAGTATTTCTGTTTGCAGCTAAAATGGAGCCATCAGCCTGAACCTGCTCACAACTCACTGGGTCCCCAAGCACTGAAATGACATAATTCTAAGTGAATTTAGGGTTAATTACATTACGTCAAAATGCTCTTGCCCTTTTGACATTCTGCGCAACTTAAATCCAGAGTATATGAGAAACTCTTATAGAAGAGCTCTGGAATATGATGTGGCTTAGAAAGACCATTTGATCTTGAAATTCTCTAGGACTGAGCATTTGTTTCGCACACCCATGCCACTGATTACTAAATACAACATCTTTACTCACTTGTGACAGAAACAGGCTCTGTGGTTGGTGAGCCTGCTCAATGCAGGGAAAACAAAATCCAGCTCATGTGAAAAACACCCCACAGCGATCCATGCTTCATCCCTATTTTACTTCCATAAGTAACAATGCTGACACAATTGTTTGCTCTACTAAGTCTTTCCAGTTGGAAACTTCTATGAATATATAGCACTGGTACCCTCCTCTCAGTCCTAGCCAGTATTTTTGGATTGCCTGTCAACAACTAATCAACTGATACAATTCTAATTTTTTTTGTTGTTATTACTCAAAACCCAAATCATAATGCCGGGCGTTGTAGTGCACGCTTATAATCCCAGTACTTGGGAGGCTGAGACAGGAGGATCACAGGTTCATGGCCAGCCTCAGCTACTTAGTGAGGCCTTCTGCAACTTAGTGAGACCCTGTTTCAAAATAAAGAATAAAAAAATAGGGCTGGGGGTGTAGCTCAGAGGTAGAATGCCCCTGGGTTTGATCCCTGATACCACCACCAAAAAAATAATAATAATAATATTAATAATAATAATAGTTTCCAAGCATCTAAAACACATTTGCCTTCCATCCATCTTTTTCCAGAATTCCTTTTATAATAACTGCACAGGTCCTCAACTTAAACATGATGTCTTGATAATTAAGACAAACTACCCCTCAACTTCTTTCTTTATGTAACAAGGTGACTTGTCTCAGAATTAGGGACACTGATGCAAAGGAAAAAGAAACACAAGAAATCTTATCTAGAGGGAGTAGAAGAAGAGCAGTTTTCCAGGCTTTCTACTTGGTGGATTTTTACTCAAGAAAGCTAAGAAAACACTCCATTGGATTCGTGTGTGTGTGTGTGTGTGTGTGTGTGTGTGTGTGTGTGTGTTTTGCTGGAGACTGAATCTAGGGGCATATTACCTCTGAGCTACAAATCCAGGCCTATTTTATTTTTTATTTTGAAACAGGGTCTTACCAAGTTGCTGAGGGTCTCACTAAATTGCTAAGGCTGGCCTCGAACCTGTGATCTGTCTCAGCCTCCCAAGTACTGGGATTAAAGCATGCACGATCATGCCTGGCTACTAATTTCCTTCTAATTGCTAAAAATTGTGTAAACTCTTTGGTTCTCTTTTGTTTACCTATAATTTTCCAGCTCCCAAATTATCTGCATGGTGTAAACAGATCTATCTGTTCAAATCACTGCTTTCAGCAAGGTCTCTCCTCTTCTTAAAGCCCTTACCAACACACACACACACACACACACACACACACACACACACACACTCATTCTCTGTCTCTCTCTCCTCTTGCATTTTTCTCTCTCTCAAAGAAAACTTCAGTAGACCCCCACTGCCTAAATTCAAGTGCAAACACCTTTTCATTCCTACCAATACTACCTTTCCAGAGATATCTCCCTCTCTGATCCAATGTAAATAATACTAATAACCATGACACAAAACAATGATCACTGAAAGTATCTACAGAGGCTACCACTGCTTGAGGGGTTGGTTGCCAGGTAACCTGCTGAGAGTTTTACACTGAACTTTCTCTTTTAACCCTCTTAATAATCCTGAGGATATCATCATTATTATCCTATTATAGATTATAACTAAAGCTTGGAGAGAATCCACTCAGGGTCACACAGTAAATCTATGGCACAGAGGGATTTGAACAGAGGTCCGTGGGACTAGAAAGCTGTGTGTTTAACCAACTGTGTGACACCTGCCTTCCAGATAGCAAACAGCAAAACAGCATTTCTCCTGCTATAATACTATGCTGTTTGAAGTATTACACATACACTAACTCATTTAGTCTCTACAACAACCCTATAAATTAAGCCATAATTACCCCCTCCCCCCATTTTTTGTAATGCTGGAGATTGAACGCAGGGGCATTCTATCTCCAAGCTACATCTTCAGCCCTATTTTATTTTTTATTTGGAAGCAGGGTCTCACTAAGTTGCTGAGGGGTCTCACTAAATTTCTGAGGCCGGCTTTGAACCTGCGATCCTCCAGTCTCAGCCTCCTGAGTACTGGGATTATAGGCATGTGCCACCATGCCCCGCTAATTATCCCTATTGTATAATGAGAGAAATGAGACCCAGAGAGTCCCAGTGAGTTGCCTAAGTCCACAGAGTTAGTAAATGTTGTAGCCAGGATTCCGGATCCAGGTAGTCTGAATAGAGAGCTCAGGTTACTTTTTGTTGTTGTTTGTTTGTTGTGGTATGGGGTTTGAACTCTGTGGCATTCTACCTCTGAGCTACACCCCCAGTTCTATTTTACTTTTATTTGGAAATAGGGTCTTGCTAGGTTGATGAAAGTCTCACTACTTGCTGAGGCTGTCCTTTAACCTGTGATCCTCCTGTCTCAGCCTCCCATGTACTGGGATTACAGGCATGCACCACCATGCCTGGCAGAGCTCAGGTTTTTAACCACTAAATCATACTGCTACTCATTTATCTTCCATCATTCATCTCCTCTCTAATAGAATATGTTCTTCCTGCATTCCTGATTAAATCATGAGTAGCCATTTATTGTATAACTACCCCATATATTAAAATATCAGGCACAAGATAAATGGATAAGCAAAATATAACATACACATAAAATGGAATAATATTCAGCCATAAAAAGGAGTGATTTTTTTTATATGTGCTACACGACGCACATGGACCACCATGCCTGGTGAAACAGGGCAGATACAGGACAGATAATGTGTTATTCCAATTATATGAGGTTCCTAGAACAGGCAGATTCATAGAGACAGAAAGTAAAATAGAGGCTTCCAGGGCCTGAGGGGAGAGAGTAAAGACTTATTGTTTGATAGATACTAAAATTTTGTTGGGGGTGATGATAAAACTTTGGGTAGAGATAGTGGCGATGGATATATACAACACTGTCAATGTATTTAATAGTGCTATATTGTACACTTATGAATAGTTAAAAGGACAAACAGTGCTACATTTTATCACAGTAAAAAATATTTGGCACATTAGATGCTAGTCACACCTCATAGATTCTTTTAAAGGCTGGTGAAACCCTTCTGGGACTGGGAGATCTTAAAACATTTTCTACATGGCTAGCTTATACTCTTTTCAAACCTGTGGCAGACAGCCAGTGAAAATCCATTTCTACAAAGCACCTAAACAATAAATCCATAACTGTGTCTGGCCTCCCCATGATGACCAACAGCACCTTCAGGAAAAAAAATGTCTTGTGTATCCTCTGAAAGACTGAATAAAGTCTTGTTTCATTAAATTCAATAACGAAAGCCTCACAAAGGTACAAGTACATAGGCATCCTTTGCAGTTACCATGACAGGTATTAAGGGACAATTCTAAAATCTGTCTGTTAGGGTTAGATATAGAACACCCCCTCGAGAGCTCATGTTCAGAATTGATATAATTAAGTCATGAGGACTGCAATGTATTTGTATTGTGGTAATCTAAGCAGGTGGGTCCCTGGGGGTGTGGTCTCAAGGGCTATGCTTGGGTCTTTGGGTCCCCTTGTTCTCCTTCTCTCTGTGACAGCAGAACCCTTGCTCTCTGCTGTGTTCTGCCCTCTCTCATGTCCTAAGCTCCGCAGACCTGGCCTGACACAGACTGGAACCCTGAAATCTCAAAAAAACTGTGAGCAACTAAATCTTCTTTCCTATAAGTTGTGTGGTCAGGTTCTTTGGATCATAGCAGTGAGAATGCCAACCAAGATGCTATCATAAGAATGGAGAATGTATGGCACAGAGACAAGAAGTGAGTTTGCAATGGCCATTTTACATGTTGTCTGTAGCCACTTTTGTGTGACAAAGGCAGAGATGAATAGTTCCCACAGAGACTATACCGGCCGTGAGCCCACCATACTGGTCCTCTTCCACTAGTTCCTCCTACACATCCATTAACCCTCTGACACCCACTACACCCACCCTCTCTCTTCAAAGCACTGCCTATGTACTCTGCAACACAGGCTCTGTCTTCTTAAAGAGAATCATTAAATGGAAGCGACAGCAATACTTGATATTTTGGGGGAAGTGATTGCAGAGCTCACGAGGATGGATTTAAAAATTAACCTTGGGGGGAAGGAAGCTGTATTGTGGTAACAAAAAGGCAGTAAATCCCTGTGTTCAAAGTGGGTCTGCCTTATTTCAGGTCTACTGCTTTTAGAACAATCTTCCCACCTGTAGGATCTAGAGGGTTCTAAGTATATTAGAAAGGTTTTTTCTCCCATAATTTGATATATATTTAACCCATCTGATGTTGATTTTTTTTTTAATGTGGTGCTAGGGATTGAACCCAGCAGCATTCTACCTCTGAGACTCAGCCCCAGCCCTTTTTATTTTTTATTTTTGAGCAGGGTCTCATTAAGTTACTGAGGGCCTCGCTAAACTGCTGAAGTTGGCCTCGAACCTGTGATCTTCCTCTCTCAGCTTCCCAAGTACTGGGATTATAGGTGTGCACCATCATGCCCAACTGGGATAGTTTAGTTTTAAATTCAAAGATATTTATACTAGCTAAAAGCTTTCCCGGACACTTGAGCTACCTGAAATGCAACTGGAGTCCTTGAACCACATGACTCCCTGCCCAGGGTCTGAGCTGTTTCGATGGAGCAGGAAATGCATGTAAGAGGACAGAATGGGAGAGTGGTTAAAAATGTTAGAATCAGACCAGGTGGGTTTAACCTTGACAAGCTGCTCTCCCAGATGTGTGACATCTGGTGAGTTACTTGTCTTTCCTATGCATCATTATCCTCGCCTGTAAGATGGTGACAATAATGGTAGGATCTTGTGGGTTGCTGTGAGGATTAAACAGATCAAGAGATGCTAAGCACCCACCAGAGCAGCTCATCGATATTAACTGCATAGAGCAGAGTTCAATACTTAGTTGCTAGCTGGCTGGTCATAATATAGGTGGCAGCCCTAACATCACCAGCATGTGCAAGGGGAAGAAAAAGAAAAAGTGGGAAGAAAAATTTCATCTTGGTACTTACTAACCTTCTGTTTTTAATTTTCTAAGAAGGAAAATAAGGAAACTCTGAATGTTAAATATTATACAAGAGATTAAAGTGATCATCTGCAATCATCTGTGTGCAAAACGATACTCCATAAATA